>JABZEU010000365.1:0-10838 GCA_014635995.1 Sarcophaga peregrina
AATCAGATTTAAATACAAGCAGTAGGGGAAAAGAAATGGTGAAAGAAAGGGAATAGAAACTTATAAACACTCGATTTGATTTGCATAAAAATATACTCACCACTCATCACACACACCACCTCCGCCCACTCATCATCCAAATTGGTGGTCAAAGAAGGTAAAACGGTGTATCAAAGTACTCGCATTAGAAATATTCTCCTTTTAAAAAAGGAAAAGGAAATAGCAAAAGACGTTATTCTGCGAAGAAAAACTATATTAAAGAGTAGGAGTAAAGCGGCATGAAAGCCTGAATAAAAACATATTTTTCTCAAGTTTTTCTTTTTCCATACGTAGCATAAAGAAAATTGAAAAAGTTAGAAAAACTATTATTTCATTAAATTGATGCCCTACACTTACACTCCGAAGTGTATTGCGTTTGTTCTAATGCTTGAAACGTCTTAAAGAATGATTTGTGTGAAGACAAATTCTTGATTTTCTTAACGATGTTGCATCCCTTAGTATCATTAATTTAAATGAAAATAGAACATCGAAAAAATCGATGTTTTATTTTTTGATACATCGAAGTTGCCTAAATCGATGATTTTCTTAACGACCATCCCTAAGTATGATTCGATTCAACTTATCTTTTCCATTCTAATTAGGAGACGGATTTAAATTAATTCGCAGGTAAATTTGTGCTATAACTTTGACTTGACATTGACACTATTTTTAGTAATTATTATTAATTTATTTAATCAAACAAAAATACCTAACCTGCCTCATTCTATATAAAAACTAGAATACCAGAACAGATTCGTCTAGAATAGTTTCAAAAACTAAAAATAAAAAATCTTATCAGCAACCCAACACCAACCACCTACCAACAAAAAATCTTTGAATAAAATCTGAAAAAAATTTGAAAAAAAAAAAAAAATTTAATCAGAACAGAATAATAAAAATCGTATTAAACCGGCAGAAATACTGATATTTACTGTGACACTAAAGACCTCTGATCCATTCATTGTCATTATCATTGAAAGAAATTAGTCTGGCTGAAATTATTACGTACACATGTATGTCAGTAGCAGCTCATAATTAAATCAAGAATAAAAAACGAACAATTTACGCCAGATGTTCGAATTTTTTTCTTATTTTATTTTAATTTTTATTTTTTATTTTTATTTTTAATTTTTTATTTTTATTAATACAAATAGCCAATGATGTTTTCAGTTAATTTTTTTTATTTTTAATTGGAATTTTTTTTTTAAAAAATCATAGCATTTTGATTACACATATTGGCATGGTGAACGGAGAGTAGCAGGTTTAAACCAGTACGAGTGATTAAGAAAAATTAAAAAAAAAAATTATTTTCAGAAAGAAAATTTTTCTTCGGGTAAATATTACAACTTGCCGTTAAACTTTGGCTTAGTTAAAGGTACCTTTAACTGATTTTCGTTATTACAACTTACAGATAAAATAAAATTAAAATATGGCAGCTCTGGCGATTGTTAGACCGGTTATTACTTTTAGTTGTGTTGTCTGGTGGCTGATTGGCTCTTTGAGTATCACTGGAGTGAGGAAGAGCTGCCCTGAGGCTGCCCTTGATACTATGCTCTGTCTGACATATAAGTCAAGCGGTGTGCAGCGCGTAGTGCCATACGCCTGAGGGAATCGGGTTGCTAGAAACAGCGCTCGTTAGGTCACTCCGGAGTTCTGTATACCGTCTTTCCTGACGGAAGTATGGACTTTCGGAAGAAGCCTCTGATTATATTGTGCCTGAGGCTATGTTCCTATCTGGTTTGAGAATACTCATATCGGATAGGGCACAATGGAATGGTGGGGTACACCAGGGGCAGAATGGTATACCCATCTTCACAGATGGGTCTAAGTTAGGTGGATGTACAGGTGCTGGACTTTTCTGTAGGGAACTCGGTCTTGAACTCCACTTCAGGTTGAATAATGACTGCAGCATTTTCCAGGCGGAGATTTTCGCAATACTGAAGGCTATTGAGGTCATAGCTGGTGGCCCATCTTCGGCTTCTGAATCATACATGATCTTCGTTGATAGTCTGGCTGCCCTTAGGGTCGGTCTGGCGCAAATCTCGGCTCGTTCGCGAGGCAAAGAGTCGTTGAGGAGTTTTCGACCAGACCGTATCCATCTAGGCTAGGTTCCGGATCATAGCGGCATACTGGGCAATGAGACGGCGGACGCTTTCGCTAAGTTATGTCCGCTTTAGGAGGCGATTTGATAGTTGATCCTGACCCCCAGTCTGCCACCTATATGGCCTCATCGATGGATAGGTTAGGGAGGAACGCTTCTGCGTTGCGGGAACGGATCGGGTTGTTCTGTTTCTAGACGGCTATGGTCTTCTGTGGACAGTAAGAGAACAGATTGGCTGCTGGGCTTGGTTAAGGCCAGCTTAAGATTGGTTGTCGGTTTTATCATGGAACACTGCGAGATTAGGTCGCTGACGGATCTGTTCCAGATCCCAGCCGGACTATTGCAGGTTATGTTGCGATGAGAAGGAGTTGGAGACTGTTGACCACCTCCTCTGTAACTGCCCAGCCATTGGTAGGTTGAGGTTGAGGACCCTTGGCAGGGCCTTCTTTGAGAGCTTGAGTTCTGTGTCGATAGCCGACACATTTATTAGCAGCTTGGGATTGTTGAGAGGTGATTGGGCTTCGTAAGTGTAGTCGCGCTCTCACCCTCTTTTTTCTTTTTGTCGTGTAATTCTTTCTGTGTTATTCCTCCGATTCCCATTCTCCCCCCTCTTCCCTATATTCCCTCCTTTCATTGACATTGTAAAATGGGTCAATTTCGACCTCCGGCTACTGTACTTGTCTAAACCGACAAGTACACGTCCTCTAACCTAACCTAACCTAAAATATGGCAGTGCCGGAGCAAAGTCAATAAAACTGCTCAAATAAACAAGTTTTTTTGTTTTGAACGCAGTGGCAACACTGGACTTCTTTTTTTTTTTGTTGTATGTATATGCTCATTTTGTTTGAATTTGAGGTTGCCATATCGAAAATAGTATACGATATGGCAAATTCAAACATAAAGTGATCTTTAAATGTTAAAGGTAAGATGATCTCTTCTATCTTATTGGGTACTCATAATAATCAAAAACAATTTAACTGCCCGTTAAAATTCTCCGTTTAGTTAACGACAAGTTGTAATAATGACCCTGAAATGCTTACCTTTTTGGAAGAATTGAAAATAGTACCAGTAAACTTACCTAGAAAGAAAAAAAATTTAAAATTTTATTATTTAGTCTTGTTGATAAATTATAATAAAATTGAGAATTAGAAAAAAAAAATTGAATTTCAGATATAATGGCGGGTAAAATTTTTTTATATATTTTGCCTCTGTTCCAGTAACTTGTGAAAAATGGGTTGTGCGGTCCGGTACTTAACAGATTTTATAGTTGTAAAGGTATAAAATCGGTATACAGTCACAACGACGCTTTAGTCTAGTAGATAGTGTATTGGCTTATTAGATTTAAGGCCCGCGCTCAAATCCCAGGTCGGACATCAGAGCGAAAATATGTAGAAAAACATTTCTTCGGTGACTTCCTCTCAGCAGATTTGTGGCAAAAACTCTGTCATGAAACGCTTCTCAAAAAATCTGCCTTTCGGAGTCGGCTTTAAACTGTAGGCCCCGCCACTCATGATTAAAAAATTAAGGCGCACAACATAAATGGTGTGAGAAGCTAGGTCGTAAGCCTGACTGAAGGACTATAGTGACCAATTATGTATCTTATGCAATAGTTTTAAAGGGCACATAAATTTTAAGGGACAATAGTTATATTAATGATTTAACCAACACCTTTCCATTATGAACTTGGAACGTATTTTCAGTCTTAATCATCTTCAATATACAGGAAGCCATATTTATGATGTCGTTTGAAGAATTCGTATATTAAAAGTGCGATAGAGTCCACAAATCATGTATAGCACATCAAACAGGTTTAGGTTTATGTCGAAGTGGTAGCTTTGATATCACAAAGCTCACTTGAGCACGCATGGCGGCCCGTTGTGATGCCGAGGGTGAACACAGTCTCTTGTACTAACCAAGTTTCGCTAAATCAAGGAAAAGGAAGAAGTTGGTCAGCGCAAGAGCTGCACAACAAAAGAACGACTACCCCGCACTGGAAAACCAACCAGAAAATTTGATGAACGAAGCTATATCCTTGATATAGATGATAGCTCCGTTAAGCTAACAAGGAATGGGTAGCCAAATAACCTATATCTACACCTAGCAAGAGACGGGTACCGGCAAAGAAAGTGAATAACAGTTTCCTCTTTCTTAGTGGACCTGCATCCACGGCAGAAGTCGTTAAAAGGGAGCCTCATTCTCTCAACGTGAGTACCCATGATACAATGACCCGTAAGCACGGCCACTACAGTCGAGATGACATCACGAGCGAGACCACGTAATCGGTTGGTACGCCTTCCATCCATCCTGTGCCAGGTGAGTCCAACGGTTGGCGTTTCAAACAGGTTGTGTGATTACAATTTTGAATGATAACTTTTGCGTGAGAAAATGTTCTGAAGTATCGGCCTCAAATGCAATGTTACGGCAACTTCACAAAGTATTAAGCGTTGTTCGCCCACCATGAGCCAGAGACCAAACAGGTGTCGAAAGAGAGTGTGAGCAGATGGTTACAAAGCTATTTCAACAAAATGAAAGATGAAGAAAGGCGAAGACAATTTCCTAACAAGAGGGTGTCTGGCATTCATAACTTTTGTTGAGAAATTGCAATAAGAGGAGATTTGAGACATGCATCAGACTATCAAGGAATAACCTGACATTAGGAACTGATCTTATGAAAGAGATCTAAAGATTGAAAGGCTTATTAAGTATAGGGGTTGTTTTGAGTTCAACATATTCTGTGGTGATGAGAATGGATCATCGAAATCAAATGTTGAAAATAAACTATATGGATCCTTTTACTTATTCATTATGCCCAGATTAAGTATTTCTTATTTTTAATTTTTATTTATTTCTATAAGTCCCATAGGGCCATTAAAATACTTTCCCAGTAATCCTACCTGTTGTAGTCCCTCAATAGCATATTAGGGTGGATCGAAAAAAAAGTTGACCCAGTCACCCCTAGAAGTAAAGGTATAACAATAACGTTCCCAAAATCATAGAAATTATTTTTTTTTGCCACGCCTAGAAATACCGCCCCTTTTGTTTTTTATATCGGAACATTTTAAAATATCTGTAAAATAGCTGTTGATACATAAAAGAGAGCATTTTAAAAGCGAATATTTTATATACATGACCACAATTACTGATTTTGGGAAAGGATCCGCGATACCAGAAGTTGCGCATAGGATATGACGTTAAATTAAAATATTATCTTAGAGTGAAATGTAGCTGCCATCAAGCCAGAAACACTGATACATATATGACAAGTTACGATCGGTCCTAAAATGGCGACGTAGTATATAAAAAACAAAGAGGGCGGTATTTCTAGGCGTGGCAAAAAAATAATTTTTATATTTTTGGAAATGTTATTAACATATCTTTAATCCTAGGGGGACTTAACTTTATTTTGTCCATAGAGACCAACCCGCCCTAATAGCATATGCACTCACAAAAGTGTACATGATTGGTTATTTCAACCTTTCAGTTAGGATTACGGCCTAGCTTGTTATGTTGTGTGTGTTAATTGAATATAGGGCCTACAGTTTAAAATAGACTATGGACGACTGACTTTTCATGGCAATTTGTGCTTGAAATCTGCTGAAAGTGGCCGATGAAATAATTTTTTAATTTTAATTTTTTTTTGGAGATATCTGATCTGAGGTCGGCACCGTGACCTCCCGTCTAATAAGCCAACACAGTACCTACTACAGTGCATAACCCTTATTAAGGATTAAGAATTTCAAACTGCGTCAAATAGAGCACACATTTACTCAGGACCGCCTGATGTCATAACCGCCACTTAAGAATGCCGTATTAAAGGAATTTGGTTCGTGGCAAGCACAGCCGCCTATTTGCTGATACACTTAATATTGGAATTCTCAGATGTTAATAGAGAGACTGAATTAAGACAAGCATCATAGCTCGTTAATCATTACATAAGTCTGCTGCCTTTTGGATTTTCTTCTACTTCCGAAGGTCCCCTTTACTGGATTAGGGATTTTCTTTAGGTAGAGTTTATCTTCAATCTTTCTTCAGTGGCTTGTAAACCAGTGCCACTGCTAACCTTAATCATACTCTTTGGCCATAATGTTCATATTAAATAAAAGCGGCGATGACATGCCTCCCTGTCTGACATTCGTTCTTACTGCAACTGCATCAGCGAGTTAAGTCTCAGGAAGATATAGAAATTAGCATCTCAGCAAAAATAGATTATTTTTTTCGGCAAACCTTTTTACGTTTGAGTGACATCCAGATTGTATCGGTTGCCAAAGACCTCGACAAAGACAGAACAGGCCAATTAAAATATTGAGTGCAATGCTCGATGCATGATCCTACAATTTCAAGCAAAAACTGTTCAAAATACTTAACAAAAATTAGAACAACGCTTTTCACAATCTTGCAGTTGAAATCCAAAAAGGAAGAGATAACGCCCGGCTAAAGCCCAGCTAATTAGCAAATAATTTCGACAGAAATTGCATTTCTTCTTTCCATGAACATAAACCACAGCCAATAGGAATAATAAATGCAGATAAGAACTACTATCTCAAACCTTAAGGGCATTAAGATCACTCCATCAAGCATCATCAAGCATCAAAAAAACAAAAAAGAAAAGCAAATTTATGTTGTGATAACACCAAACCAACATCAATTTAAAGTCCAATTGATAAAACCCAGTGCAATTGAGTATAAAAGCTGCACAATTATTGGGAAACATCAGCAGTCTTTAGGCTTTGGACGAGATCGTAGCATCAACTCTAATCCGTGGACAGTTTGGTATTCGAATTTAAACTTGCCGTGTTGGTGGACTTGAACGATGAAAATCGCAATTGCTTTATTGGCCATTGTTGGCCTAGTTGCTGGCAGCAGCATCTCTAAACATGAGGTTAAAATTGCCGACAAGGACTTCTTGTTAAAACAGAAGTTCCTTTTCGAAATTGTTTACCGTATTGAGGATCCTTTGATGTTCGAGGAATACATTAAAATGGGCAAGACCTTCACTTTTGACAAGAACAACTACAACGTAAGTAATCCACACAGTCTACTTGAAAACAATCAAAGAATAATATTCTCTAACTTATTTCCACTTCTAGCACTTTGATTTCTACATGGAGAAATTCTATGAAGCCTACAAACATGGTGCCATCTTACCCAAGGGCGAATTCTTCGGTGCCATGGTAGAGACCCAACTTAAACAAGCCTACGGTTTGTTCGAGTTCTTCTACTACGCCAAGAACTGGGAAGTCTTCCAACAAAGTGTTGCATGGGCCCGTTTGCACTGCAACGAAGGCATGTTCGTCTATGCTTTGACTTTGGCCGTCATCCATCGTGATGATTTCCATGGCTTGATGTTGCCTGCCATCTATGAAATCTTCCCTCAATACTTCTTCAACAGCAAATTCGTTTACGAAGCTGAGAAATTCGATTACGATGTCTGGAGCAAGTACATCATGTACGAAAAGGAATACAAGGATATCCTCTACAAGGACTTCGCTCCCTTGTACAAGAACAAAGACCATCTCTACAACGACTATTACTACTTCTACACCCAAGACTTTAAAATGTGGCAATGGTGGAAGATGATGGGTTTGGGCGAACACTGGTACTCTGAGGACCGTTTCATGTTGCGCGAAAACATGGACAAATACAACAAGGACTCCAAATACTTGGAAATCTTCCAAGGCACCCAAATGTTCTTCATGCCTGTTGACTATACCCGTGATATTGAATTCTACAACAAGGAATCCGCCTTGTCTTACTTCACTGAAGATGTTGGTTTGAACGCCTACTGGTACTACCTTAACATGGATTACGCCTTCTTCTTGGATGGCAAGACCTTCGGCTTGAACAAGGATCGTCGTGGTGAATACTGGCTATACAATGTCCAACAATTGTTGTCTCGTTACTACATGGAACGTTTGTCCTTCGGTTATGGTGAAATCCCTGAATTCTCCTTCTTCGATAAGGTTGAATACGGCTACGATCCCCAATTGATCAACTATAATGGCGTTGGTTTCTCTTACCGCAAGAACTACTACGAAATCGAAAGCTACGGCAAATTCGATTACTACTACAAGGTTTTGGACTTCTTCAACCGTATGGATGAAATCATCACCAAGGGTGTTTATGTCACCTATGATGGCAAATCCATTGATTTACGCAAACCCGAATCCATTGAATACATTGGCGACATTATGCAAGGCAATGTTGATACTTTCGACAAATACTTCTTCAAGTACTGGTACATGTACGCCCATATGTACTTCGGTGATGTTGACAAATACGATTTCGAGGCTTACCCCAATGTCTTCTTGAACTACGAAACCATGATGCGTGATCCTATGTTCTACATGTTCTACAAGAAGATCGCCACCGTCTACTTCCAATTCCAATATTACATGAAGCCCTACACTCATGAAGAATTGTTGTTCCCTGGTGTCACCATTAAGGACGTTACGGTCAGTGAATTGGTTACCTACTTCGATTTGGTTGACTTTGATGTCACCAACTTGTTGAACGACAAGATGACCTTCGTTGAAGGCAAATTTGTTTGGGACAAAACTTTGTTGGCCCGTCAAATGCGTCTAAACCACAAACCATTCGACTTTGATTTCAAGATTGAATCCGACAAGGAACAAAAGGTTGTTATCCGTGCCTACTTGGCTCCCAAATTCGATGAATTCGGTCGTGTCATCTCTTTGACTGAAAACCGTCAAAACTTCATGGAAATCGATAGCTTCATCTACACCCTTAAATCTGGTGTCAATGAATTCAAACGCCAATCCAAGGACTTCTACTGGACCGTTGAAGATCGTACCACCTACACTGAATTGTACAAATACGTTATGCTCGCCTACGAAGGCAAATACGAATTCCCCTTGGACATTAGCGAACCCCACTGTGGCTTCCCCGATCGTTTGGTCTTGCCTAGAGGCTGGTACAAGGGTATGCCCATGCAATTCTTCTTCTTTGTCTATCCCTACACCGCTTCCTACGAGCCCTTCTCCACCTTCGATTACACCTACTCTTGCGGTATTGGCTCTGGTGTTCGTTACATCGATGAGATGCCTTTCGGCTATCCCTT
Organism: Sarcophaga peregrina; assembly: GCA_014635995.1. NCBI lineage: Eukaryota > Metazoa > Arthropoda > Insecta > Diptera > Sarcophagidae > Sarcophaga > Sarcophaga peregrina. The sequence continues at coordinate 9,219 of JABZEU010000365.1, forward strand.
CGATCGTGAAATCGATGAATACGAATTCTTCGTACCCAACATGTACGTCGAAGATGTCAAGATCTACCACCACGATACCTTCGATAAGTATTATGGCCAGAAATACGAACAATTCGGTCATTTCGACTACAACTACTACCACTTTTAGGTTTCTAATCTAATCACTTCTTGTATCCGATAATGTTAATGGCTGTTCATGTTTTTATGAATTATAATGAAAGAATTAAAAGAAAAATGAATAAAAAAAAGAACGGAAATAAAAAATTAAAATCTTTGTTTGTTTTTATGTTTAAATTTTCATTTTCAGAATGTCCTGCTAAATGGTACGGGAAATATGAATTTCCAAAACATTTCTTTAGAAAAGCCTCTGAAGGCAATGGAAAGAATTTTTTTTACACATTTAAAGACTTCGACGTTCACACTTAATATTTCGATTTGTTCGAGCCTAGGGATAAATGGAATATTCTGGAGAGTGTTTTTAAATGGATTTAGTCATCGTTTATAAGATTTTTTGTCTTTATTTAGTCACCATTTGAGTGATTTCGTAAAGATTTTTAATTCAAAGATTCTTCAACGTTTACATTAAACACTTTCTCATGTGAAGCGAAAATGTTCTCAGAATGTTTTCGCTTCACCGGGATCTGGAACCATAGCTGCCAGATAAATTTAAAAAAAAATCGTCAAAATCATCAAAATCGTCAAAAACGTTCATAAAATTGTCAAAAAAAATAAAAACAAACGTCAGAAAAAATAAGATTTAAGTTATTCCGGTGCCTGAATGACTATTTTGAGACTTCTCGACCGAGTACAGGAGAGCTGCTCGTTAATGACGTTAGGCTATCAAACTCTATTGATTCATTGTATCATCGTGACTGTTCTATCGCCATTACAACGAATATTAATTGAGCGAAATAAGTGACCTATATCTCGAGAATCATGTATTCCTACGTAACACTATCCTTTCTCGGAGAGCACATCCGTATATAATCGATTGGCCAGTGGTTCATACAATGCGTTACAGACAAATGCTCGTTAATGACGTTAGGCTGTCGATTCACTACTCCATTGATTCATTGGAGCATCGTTGCAATGTGGCAAGTGTTTCACTGTTCTATCGCCATTACAACGAACTTTGCCTGAGCGAAATAAGAGACCAATTACTCGAGAATCTTGTATTTGTACTAGCTGTTCTCGGCGAGCATAATCGTATGCAGTTGATTGATCAGTAGATCACATATTGCATTACAGATAAAATTCGTTCTTTAGTCGGGTCGGACTATTCGTATGTGGAATTCCCTTCGTCCAGAGGTTGTAATTTTTTTTTTTTTTGCTATCAAGGGATAAAAAGGCATGAAGTATAGATAAATCATAACAGGTGTTCGTAGATAACTTAAAAACGTCACTACTTGGTATCACCAGACGTCGGCACAAGAGAACATGATTAAAATATGAGGGAATTTGTGAGAGAGTCGCAGTAGTTTAGCAGATAGTGTGTTGGCTTATTAGACGTATGGCCTGGGTTCGAAAACCAGGTCAGGCATCAAAACGAAAACATGTACAAAAAAAAACGAATATTTCTTCAGCGATTGCCTCTCAACAGATTTCTGGCAAGAACTTCTT
>JABZEU010000366.1:0-10830 GCA_014635995.1 Sarcophaga peregrina
CATTTGCTCCAGGCCATAGTTAATATCATTATTAGCAGAAGCGCCAGTATATGAGATAAAGGAATAACAATAGCCTATCAAAGAAGCTAGTACCCAGTATTTGAACCCATAGCGTATTGGCTTGACCTTAAGTACATCTTTAGGGAATGGCGGCCACAGTATACGATCATCTGTTCATCCACAGAAGACTAAGAGAAAAATATGCCAAATTGCATGTATTTTTTATGCACGTACATAATTGGTCATTACAACCCATCATTTAGGATTATTGACCTAGTTTCTCGCACTAATTATGTTGCGTGTGTTAATTTTATACATAAGTGGCGAACCTAGTGTTTAAAGTCGACTCCGAACGGCAGATTTTTGTAAGAAACTTTTCATGGCATTTTATTTACTCCCAGAGCTTTTGCCAGAAATCTGCTAAGAGAGAAATTACCGGATTTCTTTCAGCAGTGCTTGTAGCTCTATTAGATTGAAGTCCGCTGCACATAGTACTATTAACCATAGTCTAGAGAGACTGCGGTTAGGAGAATGGCACAGAAGTCTAACACATATTGGAGGATTTCATAACTTAAGGAGTCGTTTCGCTGGCAAATCCCTTCTTAACTGCCGAATTTGAACACCTTTTTCGCCAACCATTTTTTATTTTTTTTATATAACCAGCACTCAGGGAATGGTGCCTACTCATGCAGTGCATTGTGCAGGTTTTTAAGAAAGATGGAAAGAGGGAAGATGCGAACGGCAAGGAACTGAGTGCCGTTGACTACAAAATTTACCAGCCCGCAGTTTCTCACACTACTTATGTTGTGTGTGCTAATTTTATGAATAAGTTTTGGGACCTACAGTATAAAGTCGACTTCGACGATAAATTTTTTTTTTGAGAAACTTTTTTCATGAATTTTAATTACTCCCAGAGTTTTTGCTAGAAAACTGTTGAGAAGAAATTGGTGAAAAAATACTTTTTTTTTGTATTATTTTGATAAGCCAGCACACCACCTACTAGACCACGGCGACTACTGTCATATTATTACAATTAAGGGCATTGAAAAATACAAGGTGGATGATTATTTAATTTAATTTAATAATATTTAATGATGTTTGTATTGCAAAACAAACTAGAATTGCTGATAGAATTAATATCCGTTTTTTAATCGTTTTTAGAATTACAAATCGATTACAGTGCAGCAAATTGAATTTTATTTAGAGCATTATTTAATTTTGGCAAATTATCATTCTTGCCAAATATTATTGTATATTTTCAATAAAACTCTCAAAAATAGCTTAACTATGATGTTAAGCTGTCATCTAATAAAGAGAAAAAATTTTTATTTTAGAACACACTTATGCCGAAGTGGGTAGAAAAATACCCATGCTCCACAGAGGCCCCCACGACGCCTAAAAAATAAAATATTCATATCAATACAGATACTCCAAATACTATTTGTGCAAATTCACCGAAATCAGACCACGGATTCTGGGCTCACGGATTCTGTAACCTTAAAAAAATTTAAATTTTTTCTGCTAAATGTTTAGATGAAATTAAAATACAATAGAAAGAAAACTACGTTTTTTTAATTAACTCTATTAATTCAGTCTCAATAAATCATATTTTCCTGTTCAAGTGTTAAAAGCCGAAAGACTCTCTCAAATACCCAACCATCCACTTAATTTTACTTGAATATTCTGCGGTAAATAATTTATTTACTTTCAATTAGTAGACAGACATCTTAACTTAACATCTATGAAAATAATTAACCTACACTTTCGAAAACCATTTGCATTTCTTGTTTAACTGGCATATTAATTATAATGAAGGGATAAACTAAATAGCCCTTCATCAGTCTTATTTCGGTGTATTAATATCATAAATTTAATAAAAATAATTTCTTGTGAAAATAATGATTTATTATAAGTAAAGCAGAAAAGCAGAAAAGCAGATTTAACTTTTTCAGAACTTAACACTTTTCATTTTCAATTTTTTTTTTGTGAAAATTCCATCATTTAAAGCCATTAAAGCCATCAATATGTACACTTATTAAGCGTTGTTAAAAAGTGGAGAGAGACAAAACTTTTTGGATTTCCTGGCTGCTATGTATCCCCGTTAATTAATTACTTATGAAATTATTGTTTTTTAATGTATTTGTTCTGTTTCCATTAATTATACTTTTCTTGTATTCCCAGTATTATTAGAAACTGAACGAAAATTTGCTTTTGTATGACGTTTAAATGACTAATGGTGTATAGTACACACTGTGTACGGGTGTACTGAATGAATGAAATTCATGATTGTAAGCCTGTTTATATGATTGTGTTTTGTTCGTCGGCTAATTAATGATTTACAGGAAATACAAACCGCCCATTTATGTTTTATTTTGATATCGAAGAACGTACACGAACTGTATGTACGTACATACATTTCATTTCATTCTTTACTTTCAAAATGCAGAGGGGGGGGGGAGGTGAATTATGCCACAGAGAATTGTATCTGTATTAATATATCTTGTAATTAAAGTTTAGTGAGAACTAACTAAACTTCTTCGGTTACAGTAAATATAAGAATAATTAAGAATTTAACACGAGTCTTGAGTTTGTTTCTATATTTAGTATTATGGGCTGGCTGTCCATGTTTACCTGGTAATGGCAGTCGACTGGCAAACAACAAATAACCAACAACTAATGGTATTAAGTTACTATTAATTTTACTAATTTCAATCGTATTCAATGGCATTGTTTGTTTTTATGTTTAACGTGTGTTTTTAATGTTCGGATATGTTTAATAGCTGGTGTGAAGTATTAGAAAGTCTTAATTAAGTTTTATCTTTTCAAATACAAATAATCAGATTTATTTGGTAGTGAATCGGAACAATTGACGAGAGTCAAATTTCAAGAAGATTGCATACAATTTTTAAGTAAAAAATAAATAAAAAATAAATAAAAAATAAAAAAAAATATTTAAATTGAATTAAATTGAATTCTGTCAAAGGCCCCATAAGCCTATTCCGATAACTGGAGTGCTTATTGAATTGTGAAAAGCGCGTTGTTTTTTTTTGATAAAACCAGCACTCAGGGGATGGCCCCTACTCATGCAGTGCATTGTGCAGGTTTAGAAAAGATGGAATGAGATAAGATGTGAACGGCAAGGAAACGATTTGCTGCTAGGTGACTATAAAATGGCCAGAGCCATATCTTCACCATTAGACAGCCTACAGCAATCGTCCCAAGTAGCCCGCAGTTACTCACACCACTTATGTTGTGTTGTTAATTTTCTATATAAGTGGCGTTACCTACAGTTTAAAGTCGACTCTGAAAGACAGACTTTTTGAGAAACTTTTCATGGCAATTTTATTTACTCTCAGAGTTTTTGCCAGTAATCTGCTGAGAAGAATCGCCAAAAAAAATACTTTCTGTATTTTTTATTTTGATGTCTGGCCTGGGACCAGAGACCTGCGCCGAGCAAATTTGTCGGCGGCGGCGGCTAAAGTTGAAAAGGTTCGGCGGCGGCTTTAAGTCGGCTGTCAGCCGAAATATGGTAAAGTTTCGGCGGCGCTTTTATTTATTTAAATAATATGCATACAACATTTCCAACATTTATGTAAAGAACAAAAAAGACGTGTAAATCTATGTATGAAACATAAGCCTCACATAATTGGTCATTATAACTTTTCAGTCAGGATTACGACCTAGCTTCTCACACCACTTATGTGTGTGCGATAATTTTATAAATGAGTGTTGGGGCCTACAGTTTCAAAATGGACTCCAACTGATAGATTTTTGAGAATTCTTTTCATGGCATTTTTATTTACTCTCAGAGGTTTTGCCGAAAATTGCAGTAAATTTACTAAATAATCATTGTTAGCAAATCGATTATTATAAATTAGCAACTAAAGATAAAATTAGAACAAAAAGCAAAATTACACACGAAGCTAATTACACACATGCTACACGCAGAATCAAAAATTACACACAATATGTGTAATTACACACAAGGTGCCAACACTGGTCTGCTGTGATCCGAAATGACATAAATAAAATGGCCATGGTTGCTCCACTATGTTAAAGGGCCTTAGATCTCTGCAGCACATTTGCACAAGCAGGCGTGCGTTAGTAAATTTTTCGGAATCTGCATTTTTAGAACTTCCTGACAATAAGGATTTTATTTTGGCATTCAAATTTTAAAATTTTTTTGATTTTACGTAAATGGTTACAGAGATTTGATGTCGACGCAGAAACTCCAAACCTAAAATTATTTCGCATTTTATAACACCTACAAAACAATTATCAGAATAAGTATTCAAAATAAAATTTTCCAAAAAAATTTGGCTAAAAGCTAATTGAAATTGAAGTTTCAATTATTGTTTTGGGAAATCAATACCGTTAAAAATAGCAAGGTCGTCATCGAAATCAGATGAATTTAACTCATTTAAATTATTGAAATTTGTAGTTCTTTGTTCTCCATTTAAATTTTTGTCTTTTAAAAAATTTAACGTAAAGTTAAAAGTGTTACCACATTCACCAAAACAGAAAGGGTGTTCAAAATTTCCATATCAAAAAATTAAAAATTTTTCTATTAACATATCACAAAATGAACAAAAAAAACTTCAATAATAGATTTAAGTCAAGTAAAATAAAAATATATAAATACCATATTTTATATATAATTAAAATTTACTGTATACAATTTTAAAAAATATTTTCATATATTTTAATTTTCTTACATACATAAAACGGCGGCTGAATTTAAGCCGAATCAAGCCGAATAAATTTTCGGCGGCGGCGGCTTTTACATTTTGGTGGCGGCTCGGCTAAGCCGGCTGTCAGCCGATCGGCGCAGGTCTCTGCCTGGGACTCGAATCCTGGATTTACGTCTACTAAGCCAGCACACTAACTACTAGACCATGGCGACATCTCAACCATTCGAAGAGAGTAATGGCCTGTCATTTGGGTTATAGCGACCGAATGACCAATATTTTACCATACCTATTAGTAAAATTTCTTATTTACAATAAAGAAAAGTAACAAACCAATCTCAAAAAGTTGCCAAAGTTGAGTGCAATCTTGTCGCTCTTGTAAGAGCTTAAACATACTTATCTCCAGTAACCTAGTGACATCTTGTGTTGTATCTTATGTTTATTTCATCGCTTAAAAGCCAAAAAATTACAACCTTTGCATGAAGGGAGCTCTACAAACGAATAGTCCGCCTAAAGATTAAATTTTGTCTGCAATATAGTCTAAGATCCAATGGTCAATCGACCGAATACGTATGTGCTCGTCTAGAAATGCGAGTGTTACGTAGGCATACATGATTCTTGGGGACAAGTCTCTTATTTCGCTCGAGCAAAATCCGTTAAAAAATCTCCAATGAATCAATTGAGTTAGATACCCTGCCGTCATTAACGTGCAACATCGCCCTCTCTTGTGCGTGGTCCCAAAATAGACGTTGAGGTTCCAGTCTATATACATGAGAGTTGTATTCCCTTCTCTTTCGGAAATAAGTTGTGTAAATAGTAAGAAGAAGTGAAGTATTTCTTGCGCTCTCTTAAGAAGCTAAGGCGCTGAAAAATGTGTCAGCTCTAGCGAACAGCTCACTGAATTTTCATTGCGATTTTGTGACGATTATTTTTACAATTTCCATGAGCTTTTTTGACGATTTTGACAATATTTTTGTCTAATATTTGACGATTTGATGCTTTATTTATCTGGCAGCTATGACTGCAATGGTGTAAATGGAAAATAATTCCCAATACATAACGAGAGAAATTCATATCTCTGAGCTTGCACAGTCTAAAAGAGAAAAGTAAGCTACTGCGAAGCAGAAGATCACAGGGGCATGATTTCGTGGTATACATGGGGGTGTCCTTTCACGAGCTACTGACTCATGCACGAAGGAAAGTTCTTTGCTCCTGAAGAAGTGTGTGAAGCGAATTTTTACTGTGTAATTTTAAATTACATTCTATTGCCATGTCCTTTCATTTGACCACCTCTGGTAATGTACTTGGGTGTCTTAATTACTGGTAAAAAAAAAAAACATTCTTCAACATTCATCGTATTTCTTCTTCAATACACTCGATGTATTCTATTTTTTTTTTTTTAATTTTCGAATATTCCTTTGTTTTGTTTGCTTTCGTATTTATTTTCCTTGTTTTTCTTTCTTTTATTTATTTCTTATATTTTTTTTATTGTTGTTGTTGTATTTGAATGTGTAGCAAATGTTGTAAAGTAATTAAAGGTGTGCCAGTTAAATGTAAATTGTAAATGCAAATATTATTAGAGTGTAACAGCTTGCCAACACAGTTAAATACTCATTTTACTTTTTTCTTGTTCTTTCTTATGGTTATCAAATAAGTATCTGTATGAGTATTACTATTACCATCACCAATACCATTAACATTACGATTACCATTCCTATTACAATTCTAAACTTTATTTTCTGTTGTTTTTCTGTTTATTTTTTACATACTTTTTTCCCACTTGTACGAATATTTCTTTATCAGTGTGGCTCTTGGATACTTTGTTGGTTGGTTTTTCTATTTTCTATTGTGTTGTCATTGTTTTTATATGGATTTTATGTCTATAAAATTGTTGTTGTTGTTGGTGTTGTTGTTTAAAATAAAGAGAAAAGCTGTTTATTTGCATGTATTGCATACGTATGTAAATTTTCTAGACATTCAAAGTGATGTCTAATGTGAATAGAATACTCGTATTTGTTTAGTGGATCAACTGATAGTTCAGCACTTGAGTACATTCGCTCACAGGCCAAATGTTCAAAGTACAACACTACCAGCAGAATATTAATCTACCATCCCAGTCAGCATTTTGGAAATTTTTAATCAAATTCGAGTCTTTTTTGATACTTCTGCGCGATTAAAAAGCTTGAATATTCGCTCATTTTCTGATCATAAAAGACTCTTTCGTTGGGAGAAAAAAGTGACAACGTGCGACTGTTTTTAAATAGTCACTTATGAGTCATTTTTCTATATTATTTATCATCATTTTGACGATTTTGTGCTCTAAAATTAAAAGCCAATTTAAGCTTTGTATTTACTTTGTGGTCATTACTAGCAAATTTAAATGAATTTTTTCAACCCTTAAAATCCAAAAATACCACAACCGAATAGTCCGCCTAAAGATCAAATTTTGTCTGCAATGCAGTCTAAGATCCACTGGCTAATCCACCACATACGTATGTGCTCGTCGAGAAAAGGCGAGTGTTACGTAGGCATACATGATTATTAGGAAACAAGAAAAATTTTCGACTCTTTTTCTAGTAGCTTTATAATCATTTTCGAATCACTTTCTGATCATTTATTAGTCGTATTTTCCTTCATTTATGATTCTTTTTCGAGTCGTCTACCAGTCATCGTTTATTCGCATACGAGTATTTTATGAGTCCTTTTATTGTCATTTATGAGTCATGTCCGTATTAATTTAGACTCGTTTTTATGTCATTTATGATTAAAATTTGTGTCATTTATTATTCAATATCCCAGCTAGCAATTTTGAAAATTTTTAATCAAATTCGAGTCTTTTGTGACTCTTCTGCGTGATTAAAAAGCACCGGAATAAGCGATCATTTTCTAATCATAAAAGACCCTTTTGTCGGGAGTAAAAGTGTCTTTTAAAATGTCACTTATGTCTATATTATTTTAGAGTAATGTTCGACTCTTTTTCTAGTAGCTTTCATAATCATTTTCGAATCACTTTCTGATCATTTATAGGGTTTATTTACCTTCGTTTATGATTCTTTTCGAGTAATCTTTTAGTCACTTTCTGATCATTTATTAGTTTTATTCCACCTCGTTTATGATTCTTTTTCTAGTCGTATTTTCAGTTATCGTTTAATCGCATACGAGTCTTTTATAAGTCCTTTATTGTCATTTATGAGTCATGTTCGTATTAATTTAGACTCGTTTTATGTCATTTATGATTAAAATTTGAGTCATTTATTATTCGTACTTATAATTCTATTTTATTCTCTTTCAAGTGTTTTATTAGGTTTACTGAGTCCTACGTTTACTCTACAGCGATCTCATAAATCACGTTCGTATGAACGTTAAGTATCGAAGGAAGAGTATGAAGTCTACATTTGTGGTGTATGTATATTAGACATCAAAATTTATTTAAAGAAATATTGTTAATATCGTTAAAAAACAAAGAAAAATTTTCAATTTAAAAAAAATTTTACGTTATTTCGTAACCATCTTTTATATAGAAGAAAATTTATACAGAAAAGCAGTTTTTCATCAAACTACTTGCGCAAAATATACGTAAATACGTAATTATAATCACTTTTCAAACCCCTGCGTGATCTTTTTTTTAATTAAGCGTTTTTAAATCGTCAGTATATGTTGAATATAATAATAAATAACAGAATTAAAAGTCACATTTGAAACGTCTAGATGATTAATTTCCGAATGCAATACAATTTTTTGTTGTATTTTAAATCGAACTCATTCACACGAATCATAATTGAGTCCTTTTTTACCGTGCAACTGACTAATAAGTTTTTGATCACCAAAAGTACTCTAAAAAGACTCATTAAGGTGATTTTTAAAGAAAACAATCTTCCGAATGCTAGCTGGGATATTTGTTGGTATTACATATTTTCATTCCTTATTTTTACTGACTGCAGTCGCTTTCTCTCTCTGTTTCTTATCCGTTTGTCTCTTTGCCTGTCTTGCTGTCAGTTATTGTTGTGCCTGTTGATGTTGTGTTGTTTGATGTCAAGTTATTTGAGTTTAAATGATTTTGACTAAAGTGACAGTTGTCAGTTTGCCATCATGCATTATATTGCTTTCGTTTCGACTTCAATCTTATTTGCATAAATAAGTGTGTACTTTTTTGTTTTTGTTTTTAAATTTTTATATAATGAAACCTCAAATATCATGCCGATATTGACATGCTTACACCAGGGATATAAGGATAACATAGTTAAAGGATTACTGTAATTGTGGGTGAAGTTAGAATTTTGTTTTCTTTAGATTTTTAAATAAAAATTGATTATTATACTAAGGGTTAAAATTGGTCCAAGAAATTATAAGATGATGTTACCATTATTTCAGTTTTAATTAATAATACGTTTTTTCCCTGTTTTCAAAAGCAAATTCTGCGACAAGATTTGAAAACTTTTTTTATTACAACGAAGCTAATAAGCTGCATGAAAAGTAGTTAGGAGCCGCCATGGTCTAGCAAGTCTGTTGGTTCATTAGGCGAAAGCCCCGGGTTTGTAACCCAGGTCAGACATCAAACGAAAATATGAAAATATTGCTTTGGCCACTTGCTCTCTGCAGATTTTTGGCAAAAACTCTAAGAGTAAAAATTGCCATGAAAAGCTTTTGAAAAAATCTATCGTTCGGAGTCGACTTTAAACTGTAGGTCCCGCCACTCATGTATAAAAAATTATTGCACACAATGTGATTGAAGTGTTGTAATGACCAATTATGTATGTAGGTATGAAAGTAGTTTCATTTAAACTTTAGCAAAACAAGATGGAGCAGCTAAGGCCTTGTTTGCAGGTAATCTCCAACAAACTTAGCCGTGTGAGATAATAGCTTATAAAACCAATATTTTAAGCCTCAGAGGAATGCATTGACCAAACACTGGCATCACCAATAGAGACAGATTAACGAGTCCTGTATTTCTCTAATGCCAGCGAAAGAATAAAATTTACATAACTGACTTCTCTCATACATACATAATTGGTCATTAAAACGCTTCAGTCAGGATTATTGACCTAGTTTCTCACACTACTTATGTTGTGTGTGTTAATTTTATACATAAGTGGCGAGACCTACAGTTTAAGTCAACTCCGAACGACAGATTTTTGCGAATCTTCTTATGGCATTTTATTTACTCTCAGAGTTTTTGCCGGAAATCTGCTGAGAAGAAATCGCCGAAGAAATACTTTTTGTTTTTTATTTTGATGTCTGACCTGGGACTTTAACCCTGGTTTTACGTCTAATAAACCAGCACACTACCTACTAGACCACGGCGACTTCAACTGACAGGTTTGATACAAAGTGACAGATTTTCTGTCCAATTTTCACAAGTTCACAGTTCTACGGTGTCATGCTTCTGAAGTAAACGACAAGTAATCACTATAACCTGGTGCACTATTACCGCCTTTACGAAATTGTCCATGATTTTCTCACTGAGATGCAACTGTATTTCAATGCTGACACGTTGGATCACAAATTTCAATGGCAGAAATAGCCTTTTAGTCTATTTTCATAAGCCACATTTTAACAACATTTGATGTGGTAGGTGGGCGCCGTGGTATAGAAATCCCCATTCCTGTACGCCGCCTTCCATTCACAGTCACCGCAATTTCAACTTCATTTTGAATACGCAAGATCCAAAAGTAATGCCACCTTAGTCTAGTAGATAGTGGGTGGGGTTATTAGACATAAGGCCAGGTTCAAACCCCAGGTCACAAACCGAAATATGAAAAAATATTTGTTCGGCTACTTCCTCTCAGAAGATTCCGGCTAAAATTCTGAGTCAACATTAATCTTAAGGCCCTGACTTCACACAACATAAGTGCTGTTGTGAAGTTAGATCGTAATCCTGATTTGTATGTATATGTAGTGAGAGACAAAACAATGGAAACTTTTTCAAAAATGTGATTTATGTGTTCGAATCAAACAAGATTGGAAATTGGAAAGAAAATAAATTGGAAATTGCAGTTCATTAGTATGCATAAAAATATAAAAAATCTATATTAATGAAGTATTGAAGCCTTCTCCAAAATGATGAGTTTTTAAAGTTCATGACTCAAAGATTTTTAGTAATTTTTGAAAGTTCTGATTTGTTAATTCATATTTATCACATATT
>JABZEU010000367.1:0-10824 GCA_014635995.1 Sarcophaga peregrina
CAAAAAAATGAGTAGAATCGAATCATATTTATAATTTCTCATACTTATACACATTAATACTGTAATGTCATGGAACCTCTACTCATATTCAAAGTTTGAAGTACTCATCATATTTATACTTAACAACTCTTATGATCGTGTAAATTAATGATTTTGGTGTGCTTGCAATTTTCGATTTCGAATTTTCGGTATTTCAACAGCATACTTGGAATATCATGGCTGGATCAATATTGTACTGCACCAAGCCATAAGTCCAAAGGATTTAGACAGTTTAAACTCGGGTTCATGTAATATTGTACAAAAAGAACTGTCGAGCGAAGATTTTGAAAACATTAAGAATATAGCAGCCGACTACTTTTATCGTTTTAAAAGCTGTGTTGAATATCCGAATGGATTAAAGCTGATATTTAATACAGCGAACAAAGCTTGTAATATGCTAATAGTGAATTTACCGATGAGTTGTGCATTTGTGGGAGGGTTGGGATGCATGCATACAAGGTAAAGTTTCTGACTGTGGCCAACATGGCGACCACCAGGACGATCCTTGTCTTGCTGTATTCAAGCTGACACGCAGCCTCCTCGCGGCCCCTCCTGGATGGCATTCTAGCACCCGCTGGATGTTAACTAATGCGTGCAGCGAAGTCCAATCCCCTGGACGTTAAATTTGGGTTGTGCGTAGGGCTTGGAACCCACCACGTAAAAATTTCCCTCCAGTGAAAACCAATATACAGAATTTCAAAAAGATCCCCTTTAAAGTTGACGACCACGGCAAACGTTCAAAGGACAACGATTTAAGAATAGGCACTTGGAACGTCCGCACCCTTCACAGGGTGGGCGCTTCCGCCCAGCTGGCGGATGCCCTCAAGAAATGTAGGACGGACATCACTGCCATACAGGAAATGCGATGGACAGGGCAAGGATGCAAAAGGCTAGCATCTTGCGATGTGTACTACAGCTGCCATGTTGATAAGCACGAATTTGGATGCGGATTTGTGGTTAATAAGAGACTCCGCCACCTTGTCTCTGGGTTCACACCTGTGAACGAAAGAATAGCCACAATCCGCATCAGGGCTAAATTCTACAACATCAGCCTGATTTGTGCTCACGCCCCGACGGAAGATAAGGACGATGTGGTTAAGGATGCCTCTACGCTAAGCTCGAGGACATATATGATAAGTGCCCGGCCCATGACGCAAAAATTGTCCTCGGAGATTTTAATGCGAAGGTCGGGCGGGAAGGTATCTTTGGCCCCACTGTCGGACAGTTCAGCCTCCACGCGAACACTACCCCCAATGGTATGAGGCTGATCGATTTCGCCGCGGCGCGTAACATGGTAGTATGTAGCACCAGGTTTCAACATCTCGACATCCACAAGGCCACTTGGATGTCCCCCGACCGATCAACATCCAATCAGATCGATCATATTGTGATTGACGGAAGGCATGTATCCAGTGTACTAGATGTGCGCACATTTAGAGGTCCGAACATTGACTCGGACCACTACCTTGTCGCAGCCAAGTTTCGATTGCGCATTAGCGCCTCGAGGATGGCGCGCTCTAGTACATTGCGGAAGCTGGATGTCAGGAAGCTGCGATCACAAGGGACAGTAGAGGCGTTCTCCGCTCAACTCTCGGATAAGCTCCGTCGATCCCCATCTAATCTCAACGACATTGGAGGACTGTGGGCCAACATCTCCCACTCCTTGCGCACTACTGCGGAAACAGTCCTTGGTTTCGAGCGCCCACCACAACGAAACCAATGGTACGATGAGGAGTGCCGCGAGGCAGCTGCAGCGAAAAACGCCGCATACAAGAAGACGTTGCAGTCTGCTGCTACGCGAGCCATTGTCGAGAATTACAGAGAGAAGAGAAGGGATGAGAGACGCCTTTTCAGACGCAAGAAAAGGGAGCAGGAAAGGCGTGAGCGTGAGGAAGTCGAGATGTACAGAGGTAGGAATGACGCTCGAAAATTCTATCAAAAGGTTAAGCGTCTGACCGAGGGGTATAAGCCCGGAGTGTCTTCCTGCAAGGATGAGAATGGAAACCTGGTTACAGATCCGCAAGGGGTGCTGAGGTTGTGGAGGAAACACTTCTCTACTCTGCTGCAAGGCGATGACGACATCAATACCGCCTCTAGAGATGATGTTCCGGACCCGATCGATGATGACGGCGTGGAGATTCCGCCGCCTAGCCATGAAGAGGTTAAAGTCGCGATTATGCGACTTAAAAACAGCAAAGCGGCAGGTCCTGATGGCCTCCCCGCTGAATTGTTTAAGACCGGATGTAATGAGTTGGTAGGGGCGCATGCACCAGCTCATCTACAAAATATGGCTAGAGGAAAGTATGCCCAACGATTGGAACCTCAGTGTCCTCTGTCCCGTCCTGAAAAAGGGAGACCCTACAATATGCGCCAACTACAGGGTATAAGCCTTCTCCCTATCGCATATAAGGTTCTTACAGGCGTATTGTGTGAACGACTGAAGCCACTCGTCAAAACACTGATTGGACCTTATCAGTGCGGCTTCAGACCTGGCAAATCCACCATAGACCAGATCTTCACACTGCGTCAAATCCTGGAAAAGGCCCACGAAAAACAAGTCGACACACACCATCTTTTTGTCGACTATAAGGCAGCCTTCGATAGCCCCATAAGGGATCGTGTTTATGCCGCAATGTCTGAGCTCGGTATACCTGCGAAGCTGATAAGGCTATGCAGAATGACGTTGAGCAATTCCTGCAGCTCCGTCAAGGTAGGAATGGACCTCTCCGAACCTTTTGATACCGTGCGAGGTTTCAGACAAGGCGACCCCTTATCATGCGACCTCTTCAACTTCGTCATGGAGAGTGTTCTGCGAAAGGCAGGAGTGCATCGCAATGGCACTATCTTTCAAAAAAGTGTCCAATTGCTTGCGTACGCTGACGACATCGACATCATAGGGCGTACCAAGCGAGATGTTACTGCTGCCTTTAGTGCTATTGAACGGGAGTCTAAGAAGTTGGGTCTGGCAGTAAATGAGGGCAAAACAAAGTATATGCTGTCGACAAGTAGAGACGTGCGGCGTATTGATTCTCAGATTACGGCCGATAACTATACTTTTGATACAGTCAAGGAATTTATTTATCTTGGCTCCGCCGTTACCACCAAAAATGATGTCAGTCTGGAGATTAAACGCAGGATTACTCTTGCCAACAGGTGCTACTATGGTCTCAATAGGCAATTGAGTAGCAGAGACCTCTCTCGTGCGACAAAATTAATACTCTACAAGACGCTCATCTTACCCGTGCTTCTTTATGGCGCAGAGGCATGGACCCTATTAAGAACTGATGCAGCAGCCTTGAGAGTATTCGAGAGAAAAGTCCTACGTAAGATCTTCGGTCCCGTGCGAGTTGGCGATGATTTCCGCATCCGATCGAACAGTGAGCTGTATGAGCTCCTCAACGATATAGACGTTGTACAGCGTATTAATATTCAGCGGCTGCGCTGGCTCGGCCATGTCGTTCGAATGGAGGAGGATGCTCCGGCGAAACGGGTATTTGATGCGGGGATCTGCGGAAGTCGGCGTAGAGGACGACCTTGTATCCGTTGGAAGGACCAAGTCGAGGAAGCCCTGTCATCGATTGGTGTGACCAACTGGCGTAGGCGCGCAAGAAGCAGAGGCGCCTGGAAGAATGTATTGCGGCAGGCCGAAATCCGTTAATCGGGTTGTTATGGCCAATTAAGTAAGTAAGTAAGTAAGTTGTGCATTTCGATAGATGGAAACGGTTACGTAAACTCGAGTTTCCTGTCAACTACAGAGGCAGAATTTTTAGATTTTTCGTTATTAGATATCTTTAAGACTGAGCAGAAAAAATTCAATACAGATCTGAATTGGCACCAATACCAGACACTGCAAGTTTTATACAAAAGATAGACCGGAAACGGGAACCAAGACAACGTGGAGATCACAAAGATCGAAAGATAATAGAGGATTTTTTGCTAAATATACATATAGCAGAAATTTATTTGTGGAAATACAGGTAAAGGAATAACTACAAACACCACATAGTTTGATGTTTTAAAATATTGCAAAAAAAAAAAAAACAAAAATTAAAAAAGGGTTAAACATTTTTAATGAGTTATAAATACGTTTATTGCCAAAAACGTTTTATGCCAAAACAATTTATAAAGAAACTGCTACCAAAAATGTTGTTGATTGCGACTCTGCATAGCTCAACATTTACAAGAATTACAAAATAAGTATAATTCGCGTACGAATACTAAAATATTCACTAAATGGTTATGTGGTTGCTCTGCTTATGTGTCTTTTTTTGAAAATGTATCAACAACTAAGATTGTAAATTTTGAGTTACTCGAATCATTTATAAGTAGTATAAGTAGTTTTCTAAAGTTAAAGTTAAAGTCTAAATGAGTAGGCTTATGAATCAAACTAATAATCATTGCAACTTGTACTTATAAATCAACGTTGGAGTAAGAATAAATTACTCAAATTAGTAAAATTTAACTCACTTACAGATACATATTCAAAATTTTATGACCACTTATGACTAGCAAAGAAATGATTCTTTGTCGATCTCTGGCTGACATGACTTAAGTATTTTGTTTAACCTTTTGTGGTGTGTAATGGTCGAAAAGTTATGATTTTTTCGATTATGTTATTTAAATTTAGCCTTTTCTAATTACTCGTATTATTTAAACAATAGAGTTAGCATGGCTTATATTTAATTACTATATTATGAATTATATTTGATAAGATAAATAAACACTAACAAATTTTGCTTTTACATTCTAGTCCACATATTTACCTTAAAGGTAACTGATACATTATCGTCAATATACTTTGCTTATCAAATAAACGGAGTATAAATAAAAAAGATAAAATATAAATACAATAGTCACGTACATACATTCATACATATGTACATATGAACAAGCATACAATTATATAAATAATTATATGTATGTACATCTCATAAGAGTAAATAAATTCATATGTATTTACCTTTACATTAAGGTTTCCCAATTATCTAACAGTCGTAGCTCGTGTAGGCCAGCAGCCATGTGTAAATGCCTAATAAATCCAATTCACTACCACCAAGAGGATGCATGGATGGATGAGTGGTTTGCCATAAACTTAATAGGCTTCATTAAATACATAGTTATAGGCAAATAACTCGAAATATTTTTTTCTTTTTTTTTTGTAATGATTTACAAAATTGCACAGTATGTATGTGTATGTATGTGTATGTATGTATATGTATAAGATTTTAGGCACGTAAAAACTGTTATAATTTTTTACGCATAAAAAGATTAATTCAAGGTATTAAACCTTTGGCAGAAAGCAAAACAAAACAAAACAAAAAATATTCCGACAGTATGAAATTTTACGAAATAAGATAAAAAAATTCATGATGATTTTTACTCGTTTTTATTATTGTAGTGGAAAATTGTCTGTTTGCTTCTATTCTACGCTCAAGCCTTAAGCATTTATTAGAGAAGAAAACACAAAAAAACAAAAACTAGAAAAGATTAAAACTAACAGTGAAAACAAAACATAGAAAACTTTAACAAAAACAAATACATACACATACACATGCACATATATAAACACAGGCTACATTTCGCTTTTATTCTCTTTTGTTTTCTACTCCTGGTATGGTATACAAATTTGAGGTCTAGAATTCAAAACATGAAGTCAGACAAACCGTTGGCAGGCTGTATGTATGTCTGGCGCTTGCAAAAGAAATAATAGTAATGATGAAGAAACGAACAACAGCATTGTTTTC
Source organism: Sarcophaga peregrina (assembly GCA_014635995.1). Lineage (NCBI taxonomy): Eukaryota > Metazoa > Arthropoda > Insecta > Diptera > Sarcophagidae > Sarcophaga > Sarcophaga peregrina. The sequence continues at coordinate 5,784 of JABZEU010000367.1, forward strand.
AAAAAAGGAACAAAAAAAAACCAAGAAAAACAACAAAATAATTTATAATGCTAACATAGCGTTTTTTTTAATTTTTTCTTTTTATTTTTGAATATTTTCGTGTGTTTCCAAGTTAATATTCTCAAAAATATCTGAGAGGAAGTCGCCGAAGAAATATTTTTCATTTTGATGTCTGACCTGGGATTCGAACCCGGGCCTTTTGTCTAATAAGCCAACTCACTAGACTAAGCCAACTCACAAGACCACGGCTACTTCAACACCACTGATGTTGTGTGTGTTAATTTTTGTATATGACTAGCGGAACATACAGTTTAAAGTCGACACCATACGAGAGATTTTTGAGAAACCTTTCATCCTGTAAGAAAGTCACCGAAGGAATATTTTTTTCTAATCTTTCGCTTTGATCTACATATCTGATCTAGGTATTGAACTTTGGTCTAGCGTCTGATCAGCCAACACACTATTTACTAAACTACGGCGCTTTCAGGAGTGAAATTTTAACAGGATACCTCTATCAAATCCATTTCGATTTTAATGACTGGCGCATAATATTTTTTCTTTTTACTAAAAGTCACCGCAAAAAGGAAGGTTTCAGCTCTGATTGTTTGTAATAAAAGGAAAAATGCACACTACACGTTAAAGCGTTCAATATGTTGAAAACTAGACAGAATTGGTAAACGATTCGAAAGAACATAAGCAACCTTTGTTCTGGTTCCCGATCTATCTTGTAGTAAACAATTGTTCTCTCGAAAATCCTAGAAGAATCATTGATAGCGTCTTAAGCAATGAAGCAAATGAAGATATGATGGTTGTTCAAGCTTAGAAAAACAAATAATTAGGAAGAATTATCAATTGTCTAGTACCGATTTTGATCGGATTATAGAAAGTGATCATTGAAAGTGAATACTTCTAGCTGCAAGACAACGATGTAGATTTGAATGAAAGGTCAATTGAGTTGGAGCATGCCATCTAGTTTAGCCAGAAAACGAATGTGAAAATCTTTTTTAAGGTTTTTGTCACTAAGCTAAGAAACAGTTTTGATAAGCCGATTGAGATAAACCTGTCATGGGTTAGGTCGGAAAGGGATTCCTAGACGGATTATTCGAAGGGTCTGAAGCCTCTTAATAATCGAATACTTGTTAAATATTATTAATAGATTGCGATGTCTTTTATTAATTGCTGTAGTATAGTAATAATTCCACATTTTCTAAATTAATAAAAGATATTTCGGAACAGCATCGAAATGTAACCAAAATACGAATAATTCTTTTACAAAAATAATAATATTTCATAACATTTATATCATACATAGAAGTCGCCGTAGTCTAGTAGGTAGTGTGTTGACTTATTAGACGAAAGGCCAGAGTTCGAACCTCAGGTCAGACATCAAAATGAAAGTATGAAAATATTTCTTCGTCGGCTCCGCTTGCTATGAAAAGCTGCTCATAAAATCTGGAGTCGACTTTAAACCGCCACTCATTTGTAAAATTAACGTGGTGTGAGAAGCTAGAACGTTGCACAATGGGTCAATTCGACCTCCGGATACTGTACTTGTCGCAGTTGATACGTACACGTCCTTTAACCTAACCTAACCTATATAGTATATATATTTATAACTTCTCCGATATTGACAGCACTGGATTAGTAATCATCTTTACAGGTTTACAAAGCACACACATGTACAAACACACACGCATACACTCCTTTTGTAAATAAACAAAGAAAGAAAGGGAAGAGGTAAACAAAAAATCATTCGACCATTTTGGTAAAACAAAGCTTATTGAGACACAGGAAGGAAGGATTTAACGCCAAAGGCTATTGGCGGAAATTATTGTGTTTAACGCTGAAATGGTGAAAGACCAACAATATAAAAGCCTACAAATATTACTAACTAACGAAGTACTAGCGTAACCAATATAAATACAAAAAAAAAAAAAATAGAAAAATATTGTATGTTCGTACACTTTTCTCTTTCCGTACTTGTAAATTGGGTATAATTTTTTTCGCAAAATAGATTTTGTATATGAATAGTGGAAAAGAAGTAATTTTGTAGTCACAGTCATTTTATGTTAGTTTGCTAAACATTTCCTAAGACAACGTTTATTTTATTTATTTTATATACATTTATTAATGAATATGAGATTTATTTCTTAAAAAAAATATTTTTCTATATAATACATAATTATTACAAGCTACTACTATTTGTCTTATATTTTCTATTACAAATGTATGTTTGTTTTTAGTTTTTTTTTTTCTGATTTAACTGCATTTGACATGAAAACTATTTCTATTCATTTTATTTTATTCAGCTGATAGCACAATACATAGTATTGTAATTTCTGGTATAATTATTACAATCATTCCTATGCCTGTATGATTAGCAACGCAGTTTACCTACCCAAACGCTGTTATATATCTACCCAAAACACAAACAAACCAACTCATACACAGAGATAAAGGAAAATGCCTGCACAAACACAAAGTAATGAAAATAACTTTTTACCCCCAAAGAAAACCGAGAGAGAGTGAGAGAGAGAGAGAAAGAAGAAAAAAGGAAATAAGCACCAACACTGAAGTAAATGATGCTTTAGGCTAATTATACCAAAATTATTCAAGAGTAACACTAACTAAAATTCCAGCAACAAAAGAGATTCTGTTAAAGGATAATATGGCTAGATGATAAACTTCCAGCAAAAAACAACAACAAGAAATATAAAAAAAAAATGTTTCCAAACAAAAAAAGGGCCATAGAAGAACCAACAAGAAAATTAAATAAAAGAGAAATTTTTTGTAATTACCCGGTTAATGTGTACCGAGGTTATGACAGGATATTAATTACCAGGCTGGGTTTTTTGTTCTTCTTAGTTCTTTTCCGCCTGAACATAAACATGAAAGTGCGTGTGTGTACAGGCTAAAATCAAAAGATAAATCGTTGTGTGTGTATAAGCCACTTGACATTCCATGCCAAACAATTAAGCGATTGTGGTTAAAATATAAAAAGAAAAAGAAAAAAAAAACTGGTTGTAAAATTGGTTTACCGGGCTGAAAAGGAAGGTAACATTATTTTAAGCATTTGCGATAAAATAAAGGAAATTAAGAAAGTCAAAGTTAACAAATTCAACAATAACAACAACAACAACAACAACAAAATAAGATAACAACATTGAAGGTGTTAATAACATAAAGGATTCTATAAATTCTAAGAACTAAAAGAATTTAAATTTTCTCTTAAAAAACAAACATACCTACATTAAGGATTAGTGTCATAGACCTGAAAAAGACGTCGTCGTAGTCTTGTATGTAGTGTGTTGGCTTATTAGACATGAGGAGTCGGTTCACACTCGAGGGCAGACGTTATCAACAAGACGAGTGTGACAAAAGTATTTTTCGGGCGACTTCCTTTCAGCAGATTTCTGATAAAAACGCAATGAAAAAATCTCCCGTGCGGAATCGACTTCAAACTGTAGGTCGATCGATACAGGGAAATTCCTGGTAAATGCAGAACTGGATCTAATTGACAATATGACACAGATATCGATATACTATCTTATAATTGACTAAATTGTAAAAACTTATAATGAACAATTCCCTTCTAATCCTACCAGACACAAAGTATTACCTTTTATGGCGTCAAGCCTAGTCAATGATCTTTTTGTGCATGCTTTCACCATTAACAATCGCCGTTTTCTAGTAGTTAGTGTTTTAATTCACAAGATACTGCTTTTTTACTCTATAAAATTCGTTTTTTTTTTTTTCAAAAATTAACAAGTCAAACGTTAATATTTAAAGTCAAAAGTGTTTAAAAATTAAAAACATTAATAGTATTTTATAATAATAATCATAATTGTTTCATATTTATGTTTATTCAACTGAATTTAATTTACATACAATGGTATACAGACATAATTCAATAGGAATATTGTATGCTTCAATTCTTGTTTTTTTTTTCTAGATTATATGAAATTAAAAAGTATAACAAAAATTACAGTAGAATTGGCCCTAGTGGCAACAACCACAAATATTGATTATTGAAATTAATATCATACATGAACAAACAAACATACATATAAATCTATACGTACACATTATATACATCTGCAATGACTTCCACAATAATGCCATTATCAATGGAACATTTTTATTTTATTTGTAAATTTAGCTGCCTTTTCCCAAAAATATCGAAACAGTAAATAATTTTGAAAAATAATAATTTCTGATAGCGATTATAGAAAATATGGCTACTAAATGTTATGTAATTGAAACGGAAATCCATTATATGGTAAGCATACACAAGTTTATGCTTGAATACATGTATATATATATGAAAGAAAAAATAAAAATGTACAAAGATTAAAATTGTTTGAAAGAATTAAAAACTAATAACAATATTGTGCAGGCTAAAGGGCTTAAAGAACTTAAATTATAAAAATGAAATATGCCCAACATGTATTCAAAAAAACTTAAAGCATTTTGGTGATAATTATTGTAATTAAACACTTGCTACGTTTTTACTTGCAATATTGAAACATAAAATAACAATGATTCAAAGACATTTTATGTCAAATTGTAAAAATAATTTTCACTACACTTTTGGTTTTGAATTTGTAACTTAAATACATTTATAAACATTTTTAAAAACATTTGTTTTATTTCCAAAACCATAACATAAAATTGTGGCGACGAGGATAATGGCTACAGATCCTAAAATTCTTGAATTACTTCAAAAACAAGGAGAAATCTTATCAAGATTATCATTGGGTGTTTCGACACATCAAGAGGAATTAATGGATAAATTATCGAATTGTATAGCCGAATTCTATTTTGATCCAGAAAATTCCATCACATTTAACGTGTGGTATAGCCGTCATGAAGACATATTTCTGGTGGATGGAAAAAATTTAGATGACGCAGCTCGTGTGAGACTCTTGATGAGGAAACTAAATCCTGTTGCTTACGGAAAATATGCAGCTTACATTCTACCCAAGAATGTTAGGGATATTTCATTTGAAGAATCAGTTAATATCCTAAAAGGTATGTTTGG
>JABZEU010000368.1:0-10824 GCA_014635995.1 Sarcophaga peregrina
TTAACGTTTGAGTTGAATTATCCTTTGCCTTCCACTGGCGGTGGCTTGTTTTCAGACTTAATATGTTGCCTCGCAAGTATGCAGTGAACGGACCAACTATGTTGATCACAGTCTACAGCAGTTTGTGTGGAAAATCCAACTTCATTTGTGATTATTTGAATGGCGAAAGGGGTATGTTGATCTTGGTCTATTTGGAGGCAGCAGCCCACTGTCATATAGATTTAAAAATGTAAAAATACTGATTAGCTTTAGAGTTACGATATACGAGTATTATAAAAGAAATTAGAATAGATATCCAACTGCTAAGGCTTCACTGTTTAGAGTTTCAAGCTTCACAGACATATGACGTTAACCATGCAAATAAGACAGGCAAATAAGACTGTACACCGGTAGTCTTGAAAAGAAAAAGTTTGGGGACTCGAGATCGACGACTGTGAGTATGAATTACGAATTTAATTGCATGTATCAAGGTTTGCCTATGTTAGCATGGATACTCCTCCTAAGGGATCTTTCTTTTTTTAGTTAGTTCGTGGGAAAGTGTAAAAGAACACGACCAGTTAAATTTGATTGAGAATTCAGAAAAGTTATGGACAAATAGACAAATATGTTTGGTATTGTGTGGACAAATATCATTGGCATTCATAACACAGTCCAGTGTATGGTGGTACAAATTTCTTAGGTGTCTTTTAAGGCACATATGATTATGTTAGCGGCTACCTTACCGTTCGCAGACAAACTCACTCGGTGGCTTTAGGGAACTTCAAACTTTCCCTCATCCAAAAACCTATACTCACATAAAATGTGTTGTACCGATTCCATTTCCTTTACATCATGACAGCTTCTGCATAAATTCAGGCGGGTCAGACCGAGTTTGTCAACGAAATTGCTAATAGCGTAGTGCTAAGTAAGAATTCCTGTTAGATTGTGAAATATTCTCTTAGCGGCTACCTTTCCGTTTGCAGACAAGCTCACTCGGTGGCTTTAGGGAATTTCAAAGTTTCTGAAGCGCAGGACACTCACATAAAATGTGTTGTACCGATTCCGTTTCCTTCACATCAGGACAGCTTCTGTATAAATTCAGGTGGGTCAGACCGAGCTTGTCAACGAAATTGCTAATAGCGTAGTGCTAAGTAAGAATTTTTGTTAGATTGTGTACTGTTCTCTTGCTGAACTTATGTAGTTCTTTGGTTTTCCTGCTGGGTATAGCAGTTTTAAAATTCGAGGTTTGTTGAATTCCAGGCTATTTTTCCAATTTAGAAAAGTATTCTTGTAGAGACGCATATATCCCCTATATCGTTACCTTCTCAGACGTCTACAATTCCTTTCGTAACAGTTTGCACGTCCCTTCCTCGCTATGCCACTGAGGCCTGGAACTTAGTAGAGGCGGGTGTGGTGTCGACGTATACGGTGTAAAGAGACCATGCAACTCCTGACACCCTTTAATTTGAAGAGATGAGATCCTGGCGCTTTGATTGCTGCTTGAATGTCCACACATATGATCAAGTTCGAAGGAGGCAAGTCCCCGATACTAAAGCACATAGGATTGGTAGAATGACATTTCCTTCATATTTTTTATTATTTTATTTAACTTTTGTTTCAGTTTTATTGTCCAGCTAATGAAGTCATTATTCTACAGTAGAAGGCCTCTGCTGTTGTAAAAATATATTGAGATTGTCTAACCTTTCTATGATTCATGTTATGCTGTCCTATTAATTTTTTAAATTTATTTTTTTTTAAATTTTTTTTTCATTTATTTTAACAATTATTTTGTTTTTCTACAAAAAAAATGAAAGGAAAGAAAAAAACTTATACAACAAGCAATTCTTCTTAAACTATTTCTAAAAACTCAAACTATAAAATATAAAAAAAAAATTAAAAAATTAAAAAATAAAAACAATTAGATGTAGAACAACAAAATTTATACAAAAAAAAAAAAAAACTACAAATAAAACAAGGAAAAAATAAATTTAAAAAAAAATAAATTTAAAAAAAAATAAATTTAAATTAAAAAAAAAGGAAAAACAATCTATTCATTTACAAAAAAAATTAAAAACTTAGAGCAGTTTTTATTAAAAAAAAATTAAAAAAATGCTTATTGTTGCTTAAATATAAATAATAAAATAAACAAAGGAAAAAACTAATTATTTAGTAAAATTAAATAAAAATAAAACAAATTAATTGGTAAAAAATAACAAAAACAAAAAAATATAATGAAATAAATAATAAAATTTAGTTTAAAAAAATTTTTACAACAAAAGTTTATTAAATAAATAAAGAAAACAAAAAAAAACACAAAAAAATTGCTAAAATTAATTGAGAAAAATTCTAAAATCGTAAAAAGTTTGCAACTAAAGTCATTAAAAAGAAAATAATAAAATAATAAAAAAAAATACAAAAACCATTATTTGTTTTATTAAAAATTAAAAAAAAAACAAAAAACAAACTAAAATAAATAATTTATTATTTATTAACAAATTTTTAAATAATAAAAAAAAATAAAAAAAAAAAAAAAACAATACAATTACAAATTTAATACAATAGCAATTATTGATTTTATTATTTATAAACAGCATTGCTTACATATTTTTTATTTTGTTAAATAATAAAAAAAAAATTTATTAAATTATACAAAAAAAAATTCAAAATATTTTCTAACAGCTTTTGCAAAACTTTATACAGAAAATTTGTTTAAAATTAGAATTTCCTATCGTTGAAGGTTTATTTCCATAATTTCTCTTTTAAGATACATTTTTCTATTAAAGGGTCCGCCAAGTAACTTTTTTTTTTTGAAAAAGCTTTAAAAAAACTGCGGAATATTTTCCCAAATTCCTTATTTTTTTTGGAACTACAATCCTTCTGGTTAATAATGGAAAATAATTTCATTTAAATGGCTGCCGCGGCTGGCCATGCAGTAGCGCTCCAATTTTTAACCCCGCTATCGATTGTGTGCAGTGGTATTTCACTAATGGCTTTACGAATATTGTCCTTTAAAGCGTCTATTGTCTCTGGCTAGGCGGCGTAACACTTATCTTTGACGGCATCCCACAAATAATAGTCCAACGGTGTTAAATTTCAACTCCGAGGTGGCCAAACGACATAAGCTCTACTGATGATAATAAGATCTTCAGAAACAGGCCGCAAAACATCGAGTGTAGCTTCGGCTGTGTGGCACGAAGTGCCGTCCTGTTGAAGCCAAATGTTGCCAATATCCTCCTCTTCAATTTTTGTAAACAAAAATTCATTCAACATGGCCCGATAACGATCGTCATTGACTGAAACGGCCACGCTTTGCTCATTTTCGAATAAAAATGGCCCAATTATGCTTTGTCGGCGTAACATTTATCTTTCACGGCAGCTCACAAATAATAGTCTAACGGTGTTAAATCTCAACTCCAAGGTGGCCAAACAACATCAGCTCTGCTGCTCATAATGCGATCTTCGGAAACAGGCCGCAAAACATCGAGTGTAGCTTCGGCTGTGTGGCACGTAGCGCCGTCCGGTTAAACCTAATGTTGCCAATAACCTCCTCTTCAGTATTTGTGAACAAAAATTCGTTTAACATGGCCCGATAACGATTGCCATTGTCTGTAATGCCCATTCCTTGCTCATTTGCGAAGAAAAATGGCCCAATTATGCCTCTGGACCAAAATCCGCACCAAACAGTGACTCGTTTTGGGTGCGTCGAGTTTTCAATGTATGCGTGCGAGTTTTCTGTGGCCCAAATGCGACAATTTTATTTCTTTACATACCCGCAGAGATCAAAATAAGCTTCATCTGATTTTGGCAAAATCGGCATTTTCTGTAAGTCGATCGCAGGCCGTTCAGCGGAAGGATAAAACTAATTATCTGTCAAATCAGACATGAGCTAGGTGTTACCATTCACGAAATAAGCAGTAGTTGAAAAAAAAGAAACATTAGATGGCGGACCCGATAACATTTTAATCAAAATTTTCACTCTTTTATTATTTTTCTATGAAAAATTTTCAATTTAAACGAAAAACTAAACTGTTGTACCCTCTAGAATGGATTCCCCTGTAATATCTTCTCTAAGCCTATTGCCTTGACAAATTTCAGAATACTGTTCGACACCTCTTCACGACTGTGGCCATACGATCTGTTGTACCTTCTACATTGAGTTCCCCGGTAATATCTTCTGTAAGCCTATTGCATTGACAAATTTTAGAATGCTGTTCGACACCTCTTCACGACTGTGGCCATACGATCTCTTGTACCCTCTATTATGGGTCCCCCTGTAATATCTTCTCTAAGCCTATTGCCTTGACAAATTTCAGAATGCTGTTCGACACCTCTTCACGACTGTGGCCATACGATCTCTTGTACCCTCTATTATGGGTCCCCCTGTAATATCTTCTCTAGGCTTATTGGATTGACAAATTTCAGAATGCTGCTCGACACCTCTTCACGACTGTGGCCGTACAATCTCTTGTACCCTCTACCATGGGTCCCCCTGTAATATCTTCTCTAGGCTTATTGGATTGACAAATTGCAGAATGCTGCTCGACATCTCGTCACAATTGTGATCACATACGATCTGTTGTACCCTCTATTATGGGTCCACCTGTAATATCTTCTCTAAGCCTATTGCCTTGACAAATGTCAGAATGCTGTTCGACACCTCTTCACTAATGTGGTCATACGATCTGTTGTACCTTCAACATTGGGTTCCCCTGTAATATCTTCTCTAAACCTATTGCCCTGACAAATTTCAGAATTCTTCTGGTTACCGCTTCCAAATTGTGATCCTGTGCAATGGGTTTTCCTGTAATATCATCTAGAAGCCTATTAACTGGACAATTTCCAGAATTGGCTAAACTATTTGGTGTGCATTCAAATGTTTCCTATTGATGTCCCACAATTTCCAAATATATATTCCGATAATTTCTTCTTATGATACAGCAACAACCACTTCTCACACCACTCGTATTGTGTGCGTTACTTTTTATACATGAGTGGCGCGACCAACAGTTTAAAGTCGACTCCAAATGACAGATTTTGAGAAGCTGTTCACATGGTAATTTTTACTACCAGAATTTTTGGCAGAAATCTGTTGAAGAAATATTTTTTAATATTTTCATTTTGATGTCTGGGCTGGAATTCGAACCCGGGCCTTTCGTCTAATAAGCCAACACACGACTTAATAGACCAAGGCGACTTGACTGAGCAATAATGTAAGTATCTTTTTCCTAGGTCCTGAAATCTTCAAACGATTTGTTATGTTAGATTTGTCTACCATTAAGTGAACTATTGTTTCCAAATTTTTAGTCTGCTCGACCATATACAGTGGAAACCAATTGAACCACTTATCGGTCGTTCGAGCGACTTTAAACTGTAGATCCCGCCACTTCTGCATAAAATTAACACCCCCACATAAGTGTGTGAAAACTGCGGACTTCTTGGGAACGATTGCTGTAGACGACTGTCTAATGGTAAAGGTATAGCACTGTACATTTTTAGTCACCATTAGCAAGTCGTTTCCTCCTTACCCTTTCGCATCTTCCTTCTTCACTTTCCCACCTTTCCTAAAAATAACCTGGCACAATGCATGCAATTTTTTTTTATTCATGCGTAAAGAAATATTCTTTTTTGTAAAATAGAAGAAAAAAATTTATAAAAAATAAAAAAAAATAATAAGAAGCTTAAATCATTTTTTTATACATACTTATAGACAGACATAGACATACATACACACATACATACACAAAAAAATAAAAATTTTACATACAAATTAGACAACAAACCGACAGACCTAAATGGAAGGACCGATGTTTTCTGTACGATATTTAGTTTCTAAAAGCATGTCCAGATAAAGAAAACGAAGAACAACAATAAAAGAAGAATTGAAAATAAGAAATTAAAAAATAAAAATTTAGAAATTTATTATACAAAAACTATAAAATAAAATAAAATAAATCACAAAACAATTAAAAATAAAATTGAAAATTAAATTAAAAATAAAATTGAATTGAATTGAAGAAAAGAAAATAAAGCCCAGAAATTCTAACGTAAATTAAATGCAAAACAAAAAATAAAAAATTATTATTTAATTAATTAATTACTTAAGTAGGAAATAATTATGAAATTATTTAATAATAATAAAGAATAAAGAAAATAATAAATAAAAATAAAAACAAAAATACAAAATAAAAATACAAAATAAAATATGATTTAAAATGATGATTAAAACAACAAAAACCAAATGAAAAGAAGCAAAACAACCAAACAAAACAAGAAGAATTTTTTGTCTTTTTATTCCAAAGAAAAAAAATCAGGGACTGGCACTGGCACTGAACGGGTCATACAGATTTCCTAATCAGGGGTCAGTCGGAGATTTTTGCCATTGAACCAGCTCCTTTCGAATTTGGTCAATTGCATGGTCAGAAGTTGCATGGTTTCTTTACACCGTATATGGCGGCACAACGACCATCTCTACTGGGTTGCGGTGTACTAGGGCATAGAGCAGAGCGAAAAGGCGGACGAACTGTCTTGTAAAAGATCGGGGATATCTGAGGAGATAACGACAAAGTGGTTATGTGTGCCTCTACAGGAATGCCGGGGACCTCCCTCCTTCGAACTTGATTATATGTGTGAACAGTCAAGCAACAATCAAAGCGCTGACATCTCATCTCGTCAAATTCAGGGGCATCAGGAATTAAATGGTCTCTTTATACCATTCCGTCGACACAACCTTCGCTTCTACTGGGTTCCGGTGTACTAGGGCTTAGAGCGGAGCGAAAAAGCGGACAAACTGTCATGTAAAAGATCGAAGATGTCTGGAGAAGATGACGATAAAAGGGTTATGTGTGCCTCTACAGGAATACCGGGGACCTGCCACCTTCGAACATAAACATATATATGTGTGAACAGTCAAGCAACAATCAAAGCGCTGACATCTCATCTTGTCAAATTAAGGGGCGTCAGGAGTTGCATGGTTTCTTTGCACCGCATACGTCGACACTATACCCGCCTCTACTGGGTTCCGGTGTCCTAGGGCTTAGGGGGGGAGAAAAGGCGGATCAACTTTCACGGAAAGAATCGAAGATGTCTGGAGAAGATGACGATAAAAGGGTTATATGTGCCTCTATAAGAATACCGGGGACCTGGCTCCTTCGTACTTAATCATATATATGTGTGGACAGTCCACCAGCAAACAAAACTCTGGGATCTCATCTCGTAAAATTAAAGGGCGTCAGGAGTTGCATGGCCTTTGTACATCGTATACGTCGACACAACCCTCGCCCCTACTAGGTTCCGGAGCTAAAAGGCGGACAAACCATCACAGAAAGAATCGAAGATGTTTGGAGAAGATGACGATAAAATGGTTATGTGTACCTCTACAAGAATACCGGGGACCTGGCTCCTTCGTACTTAATCATATACATGTGTGGACAGTCGAGCAGCAAACAAAGCGCTGGGTTCTCATCTCGTCAAATTAAAGGGCGTCAGGAGTTAAATGGTCTCTTTATACCATATCCGGTGACACAACCCTCGCCTCTACTGGATTCCGGTGTACTAGGGCATAGAGGAAAACGAAGAGTCGGACACATTGTTACGAAAGGGATCAAAGACATTTGAGTAGAAGACGAAAGAGGGTATAGAAGGCCCCCTAAAAGAAGGCTTTTCCAAATCGGAAAAAGCAAATTAAAGGGTGGCCGGAGCCTCTTTACACTAGCCTCTACTCGGACAGCAGAAAAACCAAGAAACTATTTGAGTTCGACAAGAGAACAGGAATTCCAATGCGACACTGCGCCATAAGATCACTGTCGATCGTTATTATAACTCCAGGATCATCAGAAAATGGCGCCTTCTTTCTAGGCTCTTCAGCGTCACACTTACCTGGGTCCGCGGGCACAGTAATATTCCGGGAAACATCAGAGCCCATAAGCTTGCCAAGGAAACCTCTTCAATCGACTTGCGGATGCCACCAGTGGTATTGTGCTAATTTTTTTTTTACCGGAACGCATATATATAAATATATAGACGTAGGCGGCCACTCTGTGTGGTCTTCATGTCCCAATTTAATGGGTTCTAGTTCACATATTTCTTTCGGTTCGAGTCCGAGTTCCGGTTCAGCAGAAAAAAAACGTTCCGGACTCCGGTTCTGCGGTTTGGAAGAACAAGCCGGTTCGTAGCAATCCAACCAAACAAAACAAGAAGAATTTTTTGTTTTCAGAAACTGGCGCTAAACGGGTCATACAGATTTCCTAATCAGGGTCCAGGCGGAGATGTTTGCTATTGAACAAGCTGCATGCCCCCTTCGAATTTGGTTAATTTATGAGTGCAGACATGTTAAGCAGCAATCAAAGCGGTGGGATCTCATCTCTTCAAATTAAATGGCGTCAGGAGTTAAATGGTTCTTTTATACCATATCCGTCGACACAACAACCTGTCTCTACTGGGTCCCCGGTCACCGCGGCATAAAGGGGAACGAAAAGGCGGAAAGGAACGGGGATGTCGGGAGAAGATGACGTTAAAGGGGTAATATGTGATTCTACAGACATATCGGGGACCTACCCCCTTCGAACTTAATCATATGTGTGGACAAGCAAGCAGCAATCAAAGCGGTGGGATCTCATCTCTTCAAATTAAAAGGCATCAGAAGTTAAATGGTTTCTTTATACCATATCCGTCGACATAACAAGTGTCTCTACTGGGTTCCGGTGTACTAGGGCATAGAGGAAAACGAAGAGGTGGACGCATTGACACGAAAGGGATCAGAGATGTATGAGTAGAAGACGACAGAGTGTATAAAAGGGCTCCTACAAGAAGACTTTTCCAAATCGGAAAAAGCAACATGGAATACAACAAACCAACATATCAACTAGGTTCCACACCACTGTAGTATAGAGGCAAGCGAAAAGGCGGTAAAAAATGCCACGGAAACGGTCGTAGATGTCTGAGGAGATAACGATAGAGGGAATGTATGTGCCTCTACAGGAACACTTTTCTAAATTAAAGAAAGCAGCATGGAATTCAACAAACCGCCGGTGGTCCAATATACATACCCGATTGGACTGCTGTCTCCAGCAGTAGACAGTATGAAAACCAAAGACCTATTTGAGTTCAAGAAGATAACGCTTCCATTAATACGAATTCCAACGTGACACTACACTATTCGGAAACAGCCTTTTAAACGAGTGCGCCGCTTTTCTGAACAGACAGAACGTTTGAAGATCTGCTCGTGGCGGCAAACGTGCCATTAGGGAAACTTCATCCGAAGCTCGGGGTGTGTTAAACTCACCACAAACAGATTATGACAAGAGAGCTTACCTCACACTGGGTGGCCCTAGGACCACCGAGTGAAATTGCCGGTGAACGACATGCTACCCGTTTGTATAGCCATAGTCTTACTCTCACCAAATCGTTTCTGTTTCAGGAAACTGATGTTCGTTACCAGTAGAACGAGGTTTACCTCAACTTGAAGCAGTTTTTTTTTTGTGAAAATCAAAATATTTCTGAATCAAACAAGGTTCCCAAAATATGGCGTATAAAGCTTAGAATTGTAAACAGAGAAACACGAATTGAATACCAAATAAATCACAAGTGATTCTCTCAATTATGGATTATCCTTATAAGATAGCTTAAAGAAGAAGCATTATGATATTGTGACGTTTTAACCTTTTAGAAGTGTTTAAAATATGAGCTCCTAGATTGCAAATAAAATAAAAATAAATTTTTGTTTAATTTTCATTAAAATTCTTTATTGTTCGTACAATTCTGTGTGCCACTGTTCACAACTTTATGTAAACAACAACAATTGCTTTGTTTGTTATTCCTCTATTTGCAACCTTTGCATAAACAATAACAATTACTAGACAATTGTTCCACAAATCTTTGTAACGGTACCCTTTCAACCACGATTAGTCTCTTCAAACACACTGCTTCTTCACACAATAATGAATGAACTTCACTAACTCACTCGCCAACTTTGCCTTGCCTTTTATACATTCATACATAATTGGGCATTACAACCCTTCAGTCAGGATTACGACCTAGCTTCTCACACCACTTATGTTGTGTGCGTTAATTTTATGCATGAGTGGCGGGACCTACAGTTTAAAGTCGACTGCGAACGACTAGACTTTTGAGAAGCTTTTCATAGGCAATTTTTACTACTCAGATGTCTTTGCCAGAATCTGCTGAAGAGGAAGTCGCCAAAGAAATATTTTTCGTTTTGATGTCTGACCTGGGATTCGAACCCGGGCCTTTCGTCTAATAATGCGACACACTACCCACTAGACCACGGCGACTTCAGGGTATCAATAATTCAGAAAGCCTGATACACAAAGAAGGTCATTGTTGGGGTGCCATTTGAATTAACAGTGGAAACTTTAATAAACCGAATTTCCCTTTGTGATTCACTGTCAACATTAAATAAAATTAAATAATTTCTAGAGGAATTAAGTACAAGCGATGAAAGGTGATTAACAATAATATGCGAAAAAGATCGTGGATAAAGTAAGGTGATGCTTCATAGATACTGGCTAAGTCAGGCTTGCTTGCCTTTTATATGGCAGGGTAAATAGAGTGATGAATGTTCTTGAATGCGAACGTTCATGACTTTGTCTTCTTGAAATCTCTATAAGTGGGAATATTGTTGTTTACGTTTATCATTGTATTGTTGTTGGGACATTTTTGTTTACTTGTTTACTATTTTTCTTACGCTGGTGGCTGTTGTTGTGTTTTTGTTTATTTGTTTAACATTTTTTAATGCCGGTGTTTGTTGTTATATTCAACAGTACGATAATTTGTAAACAAGTTTATTTACTTGCATTGTTTACGTAATCGTAGCTTTTGTTTATAATT
>JABZEU010000369.1:0-10823 GCA_014635995.1 Sarcophaga peregrina
CGGACCATGTCCTACCTTCTAGAAGTACACCATGAGTTGCAAAACTGTAATGGTAGACCAGTAAAAAGATGCAGCCATTCCATGATATGCAGAAAGTATGAAAAATTATAATAATGTACTCAAACTTGAGTAAAATATATATTTTATATTTTTTTTAGTACATTGCCCATATGTACCTTATTCTATATGAAATAAATTTAATTTTTTATTGTTATTTTGTGCATTTTACCCTTTGAATAGTAATAATTTTGAAAATAAAATAGATTTTTTCAAAAATAAAAAAAGAACATGTATTTTTATAGATTTATAAAAGTAGTTGTCGTGTACCGAAAATAGTACACGTGGCCTAAAAATGACACCTTCTCATAAACGGCTTGGCCGGGAACGTGTTAATAATACTATCAGCATATAGTGGAAACTTGGATCTTTGTAGTAAAAGAATCATGTAATCATACTGATAATGCAATATTTATTCAAAAGATATGCATTTTCTTTGCATGTTTTTACTTTAGAAACTATTCTTAGCAAATTTAACATTTTAAGAATTTTGGTTTATTTTCTAATGAATCAAAGTGTAGTTTATGAAATTAATACTTTATTAGTTTTGTATGACTTTCACACACTTTATAATCATAATATGGTGTTAACTATCTAAACAAACAAGCATTAAAAGCATGATAAAATATTTTAATATTAAAAACAAAAAAAAAAACTCTTTTTTATTCCAAAATTTTTATTTTTAAATAATTTCACTAGTTTTCGCCCCGATTTTATTTTCAATATGAAGAAGAATAAAAAAAATAGTTTTGGCACATTAAAGTCAATACATATTCGGACGCACGCACGGACGTCACACTGCCATGAAATGTAACAAAAACAAAAATTAAGAATTTCATATCAATTAAATATTTTACGCACAATTTTGCTTCGAACGAATTTTTAAATTAATTTTTTATAAAAAGAATTTTTATTTTCTATTCTGTCCTACCACACACAATGCCTACGAAATGGATACAATAACGTGACGAAAAAATAAAAATTTACGATTGCCGTGACAGAATTTGATAAGTAAGCTGCACTTTGGATAAAGATTTCTAATGCTTAAAAGAGAAGAAATAATTCGATTAATTTATTACCACAACTTTGTTGATATTTGGTAGGAAAAATATATTTTTCAACACGAGTATTCCTTTATTTTTTTATTACAATTGTTTAGTTTTCTTTAAAATATATTAACAATTATTTAATTTTATTCATTTTATTAATTTTAGTTAATGATACACGACAAATACAGGTCATGAATGGTAAATTATCCATCAGAGGCGAAAAGCATAATTCATTTGAAATAAAAAAAAAAACTCAAAACATATTTCAGTCACTAATCGATAATGAAAGAATCATAAATGGCATAAATTGTAAGCAATGCTCTAGATATACTCTGGCAATATTTTGAAAATTATTCGAATAGAACTTATTAACTACAAAATTTCAATTTCTATGATCTACGCTCAATTCAGTTTTCTTTATGGATACGTTTTCTCTGCAACAGGCTAATAGACTTAAATGTGGGAGTGAAGATAAATTCGAATTTGTAAATGCAAGACGCAATCCATAATTTTTAGCAGAGCCACATTTGACGTTAACAGAACAAAATTTGGCCTTAACAGATCACGGTTAACAGTTTAACAATTTGTATCTGAACAAGCCCACTCGTTTCGAATCTAATTTTGGGAAATCTCTAGATCTATGTATACTATACATACCATGCAAATGAAGGTTTCAACGCCTCTTAATATAATCCAAAAATAATCTTATATATGTAAGATCCGTATAAAGTGATATGGTATTGTGAAAATTGGCTTTGACAATATGTAACAAATTTTTAATTAAAACTTTTCAGTGACCAATTTGAAACATATAAGAAATAGTATACCATATAGACTATACGCAAATGGTAGTCCAGAGGGTCCTCTTTCGCACAAGTAATAACGATCATAACGAGAATTATATTTCATGACAATAGTCTGCAATAATTGCAAAGTAGTTGAATAATCTACTGTTGCCACTATT
This sequence comes from Sarcophaga peregrina, assembly GCA_014635995.1. Taxonomy (NCBI): domain Eukaryota; kingdom Metazoa; phylum Arthropoda; class Insecta; order Diptera; family Sarcophagidae; genus Sarcophaga; species Sarcophaga peregrina. The sequence continues at coordinate 2,071 of JABZEU010000369.1, forward strand.
AACCAGGTAACAGATATCTGTTAAGAGCAATGTTTACACTGTTAGAGATAAGGAGTGACGCTGCTAAAAGTGTAGGTTTGCGTCTATGGTTTTAAATTCGAATTTATCTTCACACACATGATTTAAATTTGTCTACGATTGTCAAAATCCAACACTATGTGTCATTATTACAACTTGCCGTTAACTAAAGGAAGAAATTTAACGGAGAGATAAATTGTTTTGCATTATTACAAGTACCCAATAAGATAGAAGTAAGCGTTAAGATAATACAAGATCATCTATCTTTAACATTTAAAAGTCACTTTATGTTTGAACTTGCCGTATCATAAACCACTTTCGATATAGCAATTTCAAATTTAAACAAAATGATCATATACTAGTACAACAAAAAAACGAAATTCGCTGTTGTCACTGCGTTAAAAGAAACCATGTTTAATTGAACAGTTTTATCGAACTTGCTCCGGCACTGCCATATTTTTGAAAAAGTTAATTTCGTTGTAATAACCAAACTAAAATAAAAGTTAATTTTGCCGTTCTCTTTAACTAAAGGTACATTTAATTAAAGCCAACTGTTTTCGGGGGGAATTGGAGAGAGATGCTCCAAAATATCCAAAATAAAATATTTTATTTGAGCAAAAAAAAAGTATATTAATAAATTGTAAAATTTTATATTTTACAAATAAAACAAACCTTTTTATTTGGGGGTTGATTTATGAATAATGAAAAAATTCTCTTTTCTTTTATTATACAGTTTGACATGAAAAACACAGTAAAAAAAATTAATATTAGAAAAGTTAAAATAAAAGAAATACAATTAAGGTGCCCAACGTAAACATCCCGCCCCCCTTGCAGGATTGCAAACAAGAGGAAATGGGAAGCTACCTGGGTTAAAATAAATTCAAGAGTAATTTACGTTCAATAACAATTCATTAAAATTCAATATATAGTATTAAAAAAGGGAATAACAATAAAAGTAGAAATTAATATCGATTATAAGAAAAGAATGAGAAAAAAAAAAAATAAATTATTTGCTGAGGACATTAATTACAATCGTGGCAGACTTGGGAGTTGCAACTACACTGTTGTTGCTCTTTCTGCTATCAGGCTGACAAGAACACTTTTGAGCTTGGCTATGGATTGTGTTCTTGTTGTTGTCCTTCCTCTTAACAACCCTTTTATTGATACTGTCGGATTTGCTTCTGTCTTGACGTCGAAAATGCAGCATTGTATGGTGTTTGCCCAGACATTCCATACACCGCTCCCTACTACGGCAATTCTTAGAAAAATGGGACTGGGCCAAACAGTTAGTGCAGTGTTTGAGTCGCTTTACTGCACCCAATCGCTTGTAGGGATTTAAGCGGCGGAATGCCGGGCATTTTTGAAGGGAATGTTGGTGTTGGCCTTTACACAAATGGCACTTCAAGGTGGTACGTTTGACGATTTCGTCGAGACTCTGACTTTTCGGACGTTCCACAGTGAATCTTCTGGGTGCTGCTTCGGACATCTATAAAATAAAGGACAAAAAAAAACAAACAAGGAAAAAGAAAAAAAAAGAGTTAGTTCTGACTAGGGTTAGGGAGTAATACGAGCTTAACAATAGGCCGCGTTAGAACGCCATTGGCAGTTCGAACATCAGCCACTCGTACTTTGGAATCGGAGCCGACATAAACGCGAGAAATGCGACCGAGCTTCCATTCGTTTGGAGGCAGGTTATCATGTCGAATGACAACGAAGTCATCCACTACGAAATCACGTTGGGGACTTTTCCATTTGTTGCGTTTATGGAGTTCAACTAAATACTCATCTTTCCACCGACGTGCAAACAAATGGTGCAGAATTTTTAATTTCTGCCACCTATTAGCGTAGTTAACAGATTCCAATGAAAAATCAGGTTCAGGGGGTGAAAGTATGGCACTTCCAACAAGAAAATGGCCTGGGGTTAAAGGATTAATATCTGAAGGGTTATCCGTCATGGGACAAAGAGGGCGTGAGTTCAAGCAAGCTTCTATTCTTGCCAGCATGGTAGCGAACTCTTCAAAAGTAAATCTTTGGGCATTTGATATCTTTCGCAAGTGGGTCTTAAAACTTTTAACACCGGCCTCCCAGAGGCCGCCCATATGTGGAGCTCCAGGGGGAATGAAATGCCATTCTAACGATTGGAAAATGTTTTCCGAAATAATCTTATGCTTAAGTTCCGTAAAGAACTTAGCTTGGTCCCTTTTCATCACATTCGCTGCGCCAACGAAAGCGGTTCCATTATCCGAATAGATATGTGCGGGGCAACCTCGTCTAGAGGAAAAACGAGTAAATGCAGCTAGAAAACATTCTGTCGATATTTCGTTAGTTGCTTCTAAATGAATTGCTTTTGTTGCGAAGCACACGAACACTAGCACATATCCTTTAGTGATTCGGCAACCACGTCCAACATAGGATTTAATTTCAAAAGGTCCAGCGAAATCTAGACCAGTATGGGTGAAAGGACGAGTCAATGTCGTTCTTTCTGGGGGAAGCGCAGCCATAATTTGTTGACCCATATTCTTTCGGTAGATCGTACAGATCTTACAGTTATGAATAACTGTTCGAATAAGGGTCTTAAGTCTAGGGACCCAAAACTCTTGCCGCATGAGGCGCAGCATTAAAGACATCTCCGCATGTACTGAGCACTTATGAATATGTTCCAAATATAATCGGGTAAAAAGACCATTATAGGGGAGTAATTTGGGGAAGCGTTCATCGTATGTCAAAGTCGGTGATCGAGACAATCTCCCATTGACTCTCAAGAAACCATTCGAGTCGATAAAAGGATTGAAGGTCAATAGAGAGCTCTTACGAGGCAAAGTAGCTTTCTCTTTTAAAATTGAGTATTCCGAGAAGTGTGAACTTTGACACAAAATAATTAATCGACGCTTCAGGAAATTGATTTCGTCCTGAGCAAGTCCTATTGATAAGTATTTACGAGATAAGTTATGGGTTTTATTAGCGGAAAGGTAAAACCGGAAAACATAGGACAATACTCGCAACGCGCGGGACAAGTCTGAAAATCGGCTCAAAATTTCCTCATTGAACGAAGTTCTATTGACGTTCACTTGAACCAAACGTGTTTCAAGCTGTGTACAGGGCTTGAATGTTGATTTCGGCCATTCTGAACGTGGACGTCTTAGCCAAATAGGGCCTTTCCACCAGATATCAGAATTGACAAGTTCCCTGGCTGTCATACCTCGACTGGCCAGATCAGCTGGGTTATTATGAGATTCTACATGATTCCAATTATCGGCGCCAATAGTATCCAAAACATACGAAACTCTATTCGCCACAAAAGTTGGCCAATGGCAAGGGGGTTTCTGAAACCAAGACAGAACTATTGTCGAGTCTGTCCAATAAAAAGCTTTCGAATTGGTAAAATTCAGCTCTGTGAGGAGTGAATGTACCATCTTTGCCAATAGAGTTGCACCGCAGAGCTCCAAACGGGGTAAGGTTTGTACCTTTACTGGCGCAACCTTTGTCTTGGCAGCGAGTAAATGTGTGAATATTTCACCTGACGGGGTTTTGATTCTGCTATAGAGGGTGGCAGCGTATGCTTTCTCAGAAGCATCACAAAATCCATGAAGTTCTACTTCATACTCAGGGTTAAAATTAACCCAACGGGGGATGTTAATCCGTTCGATGTAAGGGTAGTCATCGACAAATTCACGCCACCTGTGTAACGTCATGGGTTTCAAACAATCGTCCCAATCGGTTCCGTCTTTCCAAATTTGTTGCATAAGTATCTTAGCGACAATTACTTTGGGTGCTAACCATCCAACAGGGTCAAACAGCTTGGCTATTTGAGAAAGAACAGAACGTTTGGTGACTTGGGTAAAATCGGGCGCTGGAGAAGGCTTGAAGAAGAATGTGTCCAAGCTCGCGTTCCAACGTAAACCCAACGTTTTAGCAGTACTAGCATCCGAAAATTTCAAAAAATTGGAATCCAGTAAGTATTCGGGGGGTAAGTCTTGAATAAGACTTCGTTCATTCGAAGTCCATTTTCGAAGCGAGAAACCAGCCGACTTCAAAACGTAAATAATCTCATCGCGACTATGAATTGCTTCTTCAATAGAATGTGCACCTGACAAAATATCGTCCACGTACATTTGTGTACGCAAAATGGTGGACGCTGAAGGGTAGCTTGACTCGCAGTCACTGGCTAATTGGTGCAACGTTCTGATTGCCAAATAAGGAGCACAGTTTACTCCGAATGTGACTGTTCTCAATTCATAATCTTCGATATCTCCCCCGGGGTTTCGGCGAAATAGTATTCGCTGAAAGGGTGCCTGATCCGGTCTGATCAGTATCTGCCTATACATCTTTTCTATATCGGCATTAAAGACATATCTGAATAGCCTCCAACGTAAAACCAAGATAGTGAGATTAGACTGCAAAACCGGTCCGGGGTGTAGGACATTATTCAGACTAACTCCGGTTGAGGATGGGCTTGAGGCATTAAATACTACACGAAGTTTAGTGGTAGTACTATCGGGTTTAAATACCGCGTGATGTGGTAAATAAAAGCTAGTGTTGGGAGAATGAGCTAAGTCATCATTGACCTTTATCATATGACCTAGAACAGAATATTCCTCAATAACAGAGTCATATTGATTCTTAATTTCAGGGCATTTCAATAATCTTGATTCATTTCTTATGAATTGCGATAAGGCTATTCTTCGGGAGAACCCAAGGTTTAAACAGGTAGGAAATTCGGACCTAAAAGGTAGAGTAACCACATACCGACCTTCCTTATTCCTAGTGGTTGTTCGGCGGTACAAGTCCTCACAAAATTTATCCTCAGCCGAGACTTTCTTAAATTTGGGAACTTCCTCTATTTCCCAAAAGCGAGTAATTTGGTCGTTTAAGTCCAAATGACTGAAAAATGACATTATAGAATTCAACGTATTCGACTGAGGAATCCTTACCAGTAAGAACCCATCCAAAAACTGTCTTTTGTGCTATGAGGGAACCCTTAGGGTTTCGTTTAACATCGGTCAACATAATTTGTGAATATATATCTGCTCCTAATAGTAGATCCATGTGATAGCATTTGAGATCTGAAGCAGAAATTTCGGACAAATCGAAATCAATTGCATCCTTCAGTGAGCAAGTGGGTAGACGACCAGTCAGTTTCTCTACCACATAAGCATCCGCTTCCAAGTGAAACTCTGGATCAATAGAAGAACCCAAGGAAATTGAGCAGATTTTAACAGAGCTTGCTGCTACCGCTCCGTTTAAACCGAGTATCGTAGCAGCAGGGGCAGAGAATGTTGGGAGATCCAGCTTTCTCTGAAGTCTCCTTGAGATAAAAGTAGCCTGAGAGGCAGGGTCAATCAATGCTCTAACAGAACATCTTACGTCGTTGAGCATGATATCTACTACAGTTGTGGCCAACAAGACTGTAGAATACGGGGTGGACTGTAGTTGGGTGGCAAAATTCCTAAAAGAGCGACTTTCGGTGGAAGTTGATGGTCTCTCCACCAACTTTTGTTCAACACGAGCAGTGTGCTCCGGTTTGGAAGCAGAGTGACTTGATGTCATGGGGTTTAATGAATTATTTTCATTAGGCTTAGATTGAATAGGGGCTTCAGTAAAATGAAGAAGCGAGTGATGCTTCTGTTTGCACATATAACAAACATTAGTACTCTGGCATCTTCTAAATTCATGGGAGGTTGCCAAACAATTCGTACAAATTTTGTACCTTTTGACAACATTTATCCTTTCGGTAACTGACAACTTGAGGAATTTGGAGCACAATCGAATAGGATGATTTTCCAAACACAATGGGCATTTCCTCGGGGGTATAGTAGGAGTGACCGTTGTTCCAAAACTCCTAAACTTTCGTTTCTCCTGAGGAGAATTTCGAGTACGACTACTCGCTTGATGTGGATTGTGACTGCCAATAATATCAGAAACTGACTCTAATGTACGATATCTTGCGGTCAAGAATTCGTCCATACTGCTCCATTTGGGCAAGCATGAGTTAGGGCCCTGAGACTGTTCCCAAAGACCAAGAGTGTTCTCGGGTAATCGGGTGGAACAAATATAAACAAAAATAATGTCCCAATTTTGCGTCTCAATTCCGAGCAAGGACAGATTCGTAATACAATCATTGATTGTCCTCTGTAGTCGCTTAATTGCAGGACCCGATTCTCTTTCAATGACAGAAAGATTGAATAACGTTTTCAATTGGGAGTTTACTAATACTCTCTTGTTCTCGTATCGGTCCACAAGATTTCGCCATGCCATATCAAAACCGTCATTCGTCATTGGGCATGTTCTGATTATATCCCTAGCCTCGCCTTCAGTTTTCTGTAGAAGATAATACATCTTCTGAATATTACCAATGTGGGGGTTAGTCCCGTAAAGGGCCGAAAACATGTCCCTGAAAGTTGGCCAGGACGCATAATCCCCAGAAAATGTTTGGGTGTCGCACGGGGGAAGGTGAATAGGAATGCTACTAGGAGATGCGTTGGTAGATTTCGTTTTAAAGTTATCGAGTAAACCTTCAAGATAGGATATCAATTGGAAATACAAAGTATACCCAGACATATACTTTGCCTTGACATCCTTGGTCGACAACTTAGTATCCTCGGCAGTCTCTAGGAAGGTCCTCGTAACTAACGCGGAAGGCCTCCCATAAACGGACTAATTCTTGCCGATGGGTGTTCAGAGAGTGAACGGAATGGTCCTCTTGGGGAATAGCTCGGACAAAAGTTTCAAAATCCGCGAAGCGGTTGAAATGTTTACTAAAATTTCTTAAATTCCGTTCCATTTTTTTTCACTCTCTAATAAGTTAGAACAATCACCAAAGGGTTAAAAAACTTTTCGTCAAAAAAAAATACACCAAAAAAATCGCGGTGAATAATGGTATTTCGCAATATTTCGACACAAATTTAATAAAAAAAAACAAAACAACGATTTTATAAAAAATATTTAAATCAAATATTCGAATCGCGCACTTTTTAAATTGATGAACATACCTTTGTTTTTTTTTTTTAAAATAATATTAAGGCAAAATAGGGGGTTTTGATATGTTACTGCGGATGATAATGGGAAAATTGCAAAGATACTTCTTTTACGGGGTCAATATGAGAAGAAATTCCAAAAGATTCAATCTTGATTTGCGGGATCAATCCTTTATTTTGCGGGTCTCTTTGACGTCTGGAAAGAGAGCTCAAAATTAAAATATTTTATTTTGTATATCCGGCTCGAAGGACCAAAATGATTCGGGGGGAATTGGGAGAGATGCTCCAAAATATCCAAAATAAAATATTTTATTTGAGCAAAAAAAAGTATATTAATAAATTGTAAAATTTTATATTTTACAAATAAAACAAACCTTTTTATTTGGGGGTTGATTTATGAATAATGAAAAAATTCTCTTTTCTTTTATTATACAGTTCGACATGAAAAACACAGTAAAAAAATAATATTAGAAAAGTTAAAATAAAAGAAATACAATTAAGGTGCCCAACGTAAACACCATTGAAGAGAGAATATTGGTGCATAATTTTTTTTTATCATTTACCATGTGTACCCCTTTTTGAAGACCATCATTTTACCTACGCCACTGTTCTGTTATGATGTCAATTCTAGTCTTTGTCTTAAATTAAGTCGTCCCTATCCCCAGACTATGTTTAACTCTTTTCATGGCATTTAAAGTGGTAAAAATTGTATAATTTTGTGTGCGGGTGTTGTTGATCTTCAAAAGGTCAATTTGTATAGAACTCGAAATGACTGAATGAATGAATGAATGATAGAATGAACAAATGAATGAATGTTGCATGAAGATATGACAGACCAGAAATGGAAAATTTTATTACATTTCAACTGGAAATGACATGACAAAACAACAGAATTTAAATAAGCGGCGGCGCTCAACGAAAAGACAATTTTAATCAAAATAAATGGAGATCATCATCATGCATTTTTGAAATGAAATGCAATAAATAATCATGAAAATTAAAATCATTTGATATCAGTGAACTTCAATAAATGAGCACAAAACATAAAACCCGAAGGCAATTAATCTGTGAAATATTTCAACAATTTTTTGTTTTCTCTCTCTCTCTCTCTCTTCTATTTAAAGTTTGAAATACTTCGCTCCTCTAATGCCTATCTATCTATCACTGATCTATTGGATATTGAACACACACACAGAAATATTTCTATTTTGGTCGCTGATGTGTTTAAAAATAAAATCTTTTAAAAATGTCATCTAAACGTGCCTGACAAATTTAGCGACAAAACAAAAAACCGCAGAAAACCATAAGGAATGTAAAAAATTTTATAAAGTTGTGGCAACCAAGTTGAAGGGAAAGCTGAAAAAGATATTCTTAGAAAAACCAACTGATAAATAATAAAAATAATAATTTCCTTCCATTACTTTTCAATATGGCAACTCGAAATGAGTTGGCAACACTGTCATTCTAAAATTGTTCACACATTAAATACAAAAAAACCTTTAGAATACGAAGATAACAAGATTGTTGTAGACTTTTCTCTTCCCGGTATATATAAAATGAGTTGGCAACACTGTCATTTTAAAACAGCAAGAAATTCTTTTAAATAAAACTTTCATTAAATTGTCTAAACAATAAATACAAAAAAAATCTTTTAGAAAACGAAGATAACAAGATTGTAGGGAATTCTCTTCACGGTGGATATTCTAAGTGAGTTGGCAATACTGCTTACTCCTATATTAATTCTTTTTAAATAAATTCAAT
>JABZEU010000037.1:0-14938 GCA_014635995.1 Sarcophaga peregrina
TGGTCGTTCGACATTTTTCTATAAAACAGTTATGTAGAATGGGTGTTATTATTAAATTATTATCAAAAGGTAGGCAAATAAATTTATATTGAATATCGCGTATTAAAAATTTTTCTTTTGCTCCTAAGGTTAGATTTGTAGTGTAAATGCCTATTTCACAGAAATTTAGGTGTTCTTGGTAAAACTTTCAAAATCCAAAAAACGACGTTCTTCTATATATATGTTGTTTTCCTTTATTATTTCTTCAACTTTAATAGGTATATGAGATTTAACAGCACAAATATTGTTGGGTTCTTTGCAAGAAATTAAGCAATCATTGACAAAAATTTCATCAATGACATTGCCTTTGTACTTAAACTTTTCTCTTTTAGCTTCAACATATACTTCGTGTTGCTCTCTTTGCACAATTTGTTGAATAATTGAGATTGGTTTTCGGACATGCTTTTTTAAAATTTGGAGTTTATTTTCAAAATCATAGGCTGAAAATTACGCCAAAGGCCCATAATTTTCTGCGCAAGATGATATGTGCAATAAATTGGAAAGTTTTCAACAAATAACTCACGCAGATCGGTGCCAAATTTTACGTTACTATAAACGTGCCTTGGACTACTAAGTAGCCTGTAAGCGCAATGTAAAATTAAAAATTCATAGCATATATCTTTGTGTACGTTATTACAAAGAACAATGGGACCTGTATATGCAAGAAACTGATGGAATTCAGTTGCCTTCCAATTATGTATTTCATCAAGAGACCTAGGTTTACGTGGAAATTCCTTGGAAAAAAGTTTTCTTAATTTAACGAGATCGGGAGATATTTTTAACAATTTTCTTTTGGGGTTTTCTCTTTGGTTTTATTGTTAATGATTCGAACAAGAATCTTCCTTGTAACTCCAAGATCGATTAAATGCATACTATCTAATGGTATTTGCGTTATCATATTATAAAATATTTCCTCAAAGGGAGTTTTTGATTATTGAATATTTGGTTGTGGTGCATAGAATACGTTCTTGACGAAAAATCGGAAATTATGCTTCCACTAATTGTACTGTATGTTAAGATATTACCAACTTTCTTGATATTTGTGTACATTTAGTGGATCCATGCGCCGCAGTATGTCCTGACACAATACAAATGAAAGCTTTAGCCGGCAATGTTAATTTTCTTGTCATTTAAAAAAATCCGTCTTTAAGCGAAAGCACTCCATTCACAAAATCTTTATAAAACTCTTTAACACACTTAGGTTTAGTATAGCCAATGTATATTCCTACAGGAAAAGGTTTTACTTTCTCCTGCAAATTAACGATTTTTAAAAGAATTGGCCATAATTGTATTCGCGAACTTTTAAACAATGGGATTCCATCAATGTTATATCTAATTTAATTTCTTCATAATTTTTACAAATTGTTCAATCTTTTTTAGCTGAGTTGCAATTCCTATATGACAATAATTTCCTCCAAAAACGTTTCTTATTGGCTTCTACCCAAGAACGCTGCTGCTGAGAGAGGGAGATCCAGACGTTCTTCCCTCAATATAATAAGAAGCTTTCCCAAACATTTTCTGGAAGGTGTTGTTTCAATATACCAAGTATTTATTTTTTCACGGAAACACAATTTGGGATTTGGTAAATTTATCACTGATCCCACAAAATCTTCAACAGGCTCCGAAAAATTTTCAACAGGCAACACAAAAAGTTCACTATTAACGCTTGCACTTAAAATTGTTTTTTATTTGTCGCTTATAATTTCTTTTACTCATAATGTATAATATTTAAATTATTAAAAAAAAGAAATAGGTGTAAATAAGTGTACATTTTATATTTATTATTTAAATTATTTTTTATATAACTTTAAATTTTAGTTGCTGCCGGTCATATTTTCAACCAATGATTATGACAAGATAGAAAATGATTGACTGATTATTTTGTTTATTTATGTTTTTGTAAGTTTTCAATTTTTTTTTTTTTTTAATTTAAAAACGTAGACTCTTCGTGACAATGTCGTAAAAATTAACCAATATTATTGACAAAATTGGTGACTTGGAGACGCTTGTCCCCAGGTTTCCTTCAGGGTAATAACATCATAACATTTTATTGTGTGCAATGTTAATGTAAAAAAAAACAAACAGTAAATTTTTCCAATTGTTAGCGCAGTTTTTACTTCGGTATAAAAATTAAGGTTTTTAGTGTTTGCAAAATTATTGCACCAGCCTCATTTTTGTTAAATAAGAAGCTCTATTTACCGAAAATATTGATACTTAAAACTTAATAAACTCCCCTTATTAAAGTAAATATTCGATCTTTGATATACTTATAAAGATTATTAATATTTCTCCGTCTATTTTCAAATCTTCATCACTGGTAAATTGTCTGTTATTTTGAATATAATCTTTGAATATAATCTTGAATATAATCTTCGTTTTCAATAATTTAAAAATCAGGAGTGCAAGTTGGCCACGATAAAACCCACAATTAATCAGTGACGAAAGCTATGACATTTGAAAAGTGCTCATAACATAAAAACACTGGTCCGACTAGAGGGAGAAAAAAAATTGTTTTAAGTATTACGAACCAAATGTGTTAGAAGCAACAGATATACAGAAGGAAGAAAGCAGAAAAATTAAATGTAAACAAATATTTATTTTGTGTTAAAAAGGGAAAATTTAGAATATTTTTTAATTTCTTCAATGAAAATTTTAAAATTCGTAAATATTTAAATATTAATCGAAAAGTGACTAGTTTCTGGTCACAATGAATATAGTTGCTTGTGCAAAAGGTAAGTAAGAAGCTAACTATATGAAGATCAAATAAGACATATTGCTTATAAAATTTTTTTCTTGCAGAAATTTGTGTATATTACCAGTATTTATTAATTTCTTGAATGAAAAAGTTTAAATTCTGTAATTTTTTCATTATTAATCGTACTCTTAGCAATTTCTCTTCACAATGAAACAAGTTCCATGTGTAAAAGATAAGTGAAAAGAAAAATATATTCTCATAACTTTTAGTTTCAGGAGTTTGTGAATATACCTCTCAATTGGTTAAATACTAAGTTAGTGGCAATCGACGCAAGGTGTCACCAAATACTTTAGTTCCGTACTACGTTTCCCCAACAAAACAGTGCATATCCTTTCAAAATTATTCTATTATTCTACAAAAATATGATTAATTTCTACCAAAATAGAAAATAAAAATCCACCCTAAGAATTAACTAACATAAATAAACAAAACTGAAAGAACTAGACAGAGACAGAAATACTTTTTGGTAATATTAGCTGTCTCTTTCATTTTCGAACAGTGCTCCTGTCAAATCCGTTTCGTCACTGATTACACCGTGATAAAACCTAAATTGATTGTTTACGGAACCATTCCATCTTCTGTCAGCTGACATGAATTCTGGCATTGTCCTGTTGTAAAATATATTTTTACCATTCTCTCAAGAAAATAGCTCCACAGCAATAGACTATCTCCCTAAAATTTGAAAATACTTTGGTTCCTTTCTAAGGTCACGCCAGCAGTATCGGTAGCCATCTGGTCTATCTATATTCCACTTTTTTTCATCAGAGAATATGACCTGAAGACAATTTTATATTCATTGTTTGTTATTATTGAAATACTGGTGGTGCTGTAATTATGAAAAGCACTTTATAATAGGTAAACTTAACTTACTTTAATACTTAAAGGAATACAAAAGTTAATTGGATCTAAATTTTAAATCACTCTTTATGATACATTTTTGCCAGCAAACTATTTGTTATTTAAAAATTGTAGCAACACGAATTAAAAGACTTGTTTGGATTAAATTAGAGACAGTCAAAGGAAACAGTCTATTTGTCCCTTTGATTTTTATTCAATTTTGGTACGAAAATATCCTTTCTACATTTGCAGATAAATGTGGAATGGATAATATTCCTTTTATAACTCATGAAATGTCATTGAACATAGGTTGATTTAGTTCATTTTTTATTTCTGATACCTTCGATCAAAAGGTACGTATGCATGTTCACAATGAAAGTTAGCAACGAGTTGCCATATGAAACGAAACAATTGCATAAACGAAAACAAAAAATTGTACGGTGATGAAGTAGAAAAAGTAGAAAAAATTTTTTAATAGTGCTAAATAAGTCATTGAGTCATAATTATAATTAGAATTAATAGGGAAAATAAAAAATATAAGAATTGTTAAATTCTTCTTTACCTTCTGTCGCATACACAGTGGATTATTATTAAAATGATTACTATTGCTCAATTCACACAAGATGTTGTATTATAGGGGGAATATACAAAAGTTTGAAAAAATTGTTTGAATGTTTGAAAAACAATAAAGAATAATAAAAATTTAAAGTGATGCTAGTCTGCCTAGAATGTAAATAAAAAGTAAATTGTTTGCTCTTTGCAATCGTATTCCTTCCCTTTCTAAACATTCATCACGTTGAACTGGAGTCTCAGCAGCTTTAGATTGTGATGCTCTAAACCTTTCACCACTCAGACGAACATCACGTTCTTCGGGAATTTCAACAGCCCTTTGTGTTTGTAAATTAACTGCATTTTTGGTGCGTTTAGAAAGCGAATATTTTTAGGTAGCATTTTTTAGTTTTTAATTTATCACAATATGATCACTCATAAAATAAATGTTTAACGCGTTTAGAATCTGAGATTCAAATGATTTGTGAAAAGGATTGTGAGTACTATTTAAATGCTTACTTTCAATCAGTAATAGGCAAATATACCATAACAGATTAAATTTTTTTATTTTCAAGATAAAAAATTTTGGACAATAAAATATATTTATTATTAGGATGATCATAAAGCTTTGCTGTCTGCAGTTAATAAATTAAGGCAGTATAGTGCTATCTACTGTTAATGGTACTTAAGTTACATACTTATGTCCCTCAGGGACCAAAAATAACTGTTATTTTTGAATTTTTAATTAAAAAAAGCAACCGCAAGGAAATTTCGGAGAACAGAACCAAGTATACCATTTTGATTGTCTTGGACCAAATTTTTATAAAATGGGATGCTTTTTAAAAACCTGATTTTTATTTAAAAAAAAAAATAATAAAAGTTATTTTTCGAGCGGAAATAAAAGTCATTTCTATTTTAATTCATGATGAATTCATAATGTTAATTAATAATTTTATAAACAATTCAAGGAAATTATGTTCAAAAATTTTTAGAATTAAGTTTTGCAATAAATGTTAATAAATATTATGAATTTATTATGAAATAAAACAAAAATAACTTTTATTTCTGCTCGAAAAAATAAAAGTAAAAAAATAACGTTTATTTCTGCTCGAAAAAATAAAAGTTAAAAATAAATTTTATTCCCACCCGAAAAAATAAAAGTCCAATTTTTCTGCTTGAAAAAATAAAAGTAAAAAGTAACTGTTATTTTCGCTCGAAAAATTAAAAATCAAAAATAACTTTTATTTCTGTTCGAAAAAAGAAAAGTCAGAAAATAAGAGTTATTTTATTGTTATTATTTAAAAGAAATAACAGTTACGATCCGTGATGTCCCTCTATGCGTATTTTTACAAACATATAATAAAACAGGTATTTTCAATGGTTTATCACATATATGATGTTTAATATTTACTTTCTGCCCAAGAATTCATTTAAAAATAGAATCCATTTATTTCCCTATCCCGAAATGTTCATATGTGTGTCAAAGATTCTAGCCTTCTTCCACGTACACGAACTTTTGTATCATATTTATATGGGACGGTTTCGCTCTTATTGCTAGTCCGGCAATTTTTTCACAAATTATTCATATAGATTTCAGAGTTGCCCGTGTACAATTCGATGATTTTATCGATAATGACTTCCCAGATATAAGAAGTTTTAAAATCAAGCCATATGGGAAGTACCACGGCCCCTTTTCCTAGTCAGCCCATTTTTGTCTAAAATATTCATATTGATACTAAAGTGGATTTGACAAAATTTTAGGATGTATTAATTTAATATTTTTATAGGAGATGACACGCCCATTACAGCATGTCTGCCCATTTTGTTCATATAGATGTCAAAGTTGTCCCTACAAAATGTGAGGAATCTAGCTTTTGCAGTTTATGAGACATCCCATATTAAATACTTAATGGGTATGTGGGCGTGACACCTCGCCTACTTGAAATTTTAAAATAAATATATATTTCCTTCCAGACATACAGGAAGGTACTGTTAAAACTTCAAGAAAATAGGTCCAGCCGTTTAGCCGTCTATAGACTTCAAACAAACAAACTCACAAACAAATAAACACAGATTCATTTTTATATATACAACAATACAATCAATACAACGATACTAAAGCTATGTTCGCACGAGCCTTTGAATTACTTCGCTCTCTGTTTGAATTACTTATTTGAATTATTGTGTTCACACGGCAACTTTGTAATTCCTTTTGACAGTTTTTCTTTTCTTCTTCTTTTTATTGCTAAATTATTTACTGTAAAATTGTGTTAATAATGGAAAAAAAGCTGCAAATACTTTTCCTGTCCTCTACACAAATAGTGCCTTCCTCCGTTAGTTTCGCGAATAACTTTATTCTAAATACTACTTTTTAAAATTTTTTTATTTTTGATTCTATTATTGCTTATTGTTTACAATATTTATTTGTTTATATTTTTTGTGTTTTGACAGCTGGTGATGACAAAAGTACGATAAAATTTAGAAATTTCATTGATTTTTAAGTAATTCAAAGGGTAATAGAAATTGAATTACATATAATGTGATTAATTCGCTCACAAAATTTTATATGGCGAATTACGTAATTTAGCACATAATTGAATGTTGAATTACGAATGAGAGAGCGAATTACAAAAAATTGCTGCCGTGCGAACATAGCATAAGGCTTGTGTAAATTGCCCAATTGAGTATAAAGGTTATTTGAAATTTCATAACATCCACTTGCCTACGAATTTTGAGCTAGAATACTTTCATTTAAAAGTATATGTAAGTATGTATGTCTGACTTAGATATGACCTAAGAGCGCCATTTACGGTATTTCGTTCTTAATTTAAAAATTTTCACGTTAAGGGAGTAAAATCTTTCTTGCGACTTAAATAAATATTGATTTAAAACATCCGTTTAAAGCGGTCGCTGTGGTAGCTAACAGTCAATGGAGTAAAATTAATGGTATTTTCGTGATGAAATAGAATTAATGGATTTTCCGGTTCATTTTATTATTGTGTGTATTCAATAGAGAACGGATATTAACTTTGTGGTTTCTAACTCTTGTTTAGCAATTAGTAGATAAAATAAAATAAATAAGATAAGAAAATATTTGTAAACCAATGTTAAAGGAGTACAAAGAGATCATGATAAATTATAAGTAATATATGTGGAGATTAGATACACGGTGTTCAAATGTGCTTGTAATGTAGCACTTTCATTTTTAATAGGGAATGATTTTTATATTATTACTTAACAAAGTTATCAGAGATGAAATGGTTAGAAGGCATAAAATTCTATTAACAGCTATTATGTTGGTGAAAAATTAAATCACTATCGAGTAATTTATTAGAAACCGTATTTATAAAAATTAATTAAAATTAATCAAATTTTTTAGCGAAATACTTTCCCCTTTCTCGAGGAACATCAAAACTTTGTCCATCAGGCCTTACACATCCCATTGTTAAGTTGTGATAGGCACTTTATAGCCCCTTTTTTCCTTAATGCAAAAAATCAAAATGTATCTTTTAAATTATAAAACACTTTCTTTCACTTTTGTTTTCCATATTTAAATTAAATTTTTCCATGTTTCAACTATTTGCAAAACCTCAGAAGATCCCAAATCACACTGTATATACTGCCTTTCAACCTTATTCACAAACAATGATTTGAACACCGGGTAAACTCTTTTCAAGACAAGATAAAATTACAAAGTTAATCATTTTCAACTTCGGCATCAAAGGTAAATTTGATTTGTTTAGGGACTTCATTAGCAAAGGTATTTTATTTGTTGTTTTAAAGGTATTCTCCCTAATACAAAACAATTAAATTCCAGCACAGTATTGTCTGAATCATTCACTGTTGTATTGAATTTTTGTTATGATTCCCTATACACATATGAGTGAATCCATAAAAAAGTGAATAATGTTGTTTGCACACAGTATTCAAACATATGTTCACATTTGAACACACATTAAGAGATGAGTGAGATCACAACTATAATTCAGTTTAAAGTGAATGCAACAATTATGCGTTTTATTGTGCTATCACAGACGAGACTATTTCTTAAACCGCACAATTTTTGTTCTTTCAATAACAGACGAGACTATTTCATCTGGCATAAATTTTTATTCATATACCAGCGTTGCCAGATGCTTTGAGAAGAAAATCACCATATGCAGAAAAAAATCATCTTTTTTTAATACAAAATATTATTTAATACTAGCAGATTGTACTCGGCGTTGCGCGGGTTATAAAAATAACAATAAATATAAATCGGGTTTCGAAACCGGCTTCTTAAAAAATGCAATTTTTCAAATTATTCGGAAACAGTCTTTTTCAGCCCCTTTCAACTTTTGGACCCCTTTTGGTCCAACTTTTTAAACAGAACACCTCCAATAGCTATTTGGGAAACTTAACCAAGCTAAATCGAAAAAAATACCTTTAAAACCCATGAAATATAGCATTTATGCATAAAATACTAATTTTTGCCCTTTTTTTCTCCCTTTGTCCCATTTTTTTCCCTTCGGTTCAAAATTTTTAAAAGATTTATAGCCTATAACCTGCACCGACAAAAGCTCGATCAGAAACCCAAATTTCAAAAAAATCGGTTCAAGCGTTCAGGCGTGATTCGGTATGCACTTAATTTGCCCGTTTTTGGCCCCTTTCCCTCTTTTTGGACCCCTTTTAATTCAACTATAGAAACGGAACACATCCAATAGCTATTTGGGAAACTTAACCAAGCTAAATCGTAAAGAATTACCTTTAAAACAGATAAAATACAGCATTTATGCATAAAAGTATTAATTTTTGCCATTTTTTCTCCCTTTGTCCTATTTTTTCTCCCGTTTTGGTCAAAATTTTGAAAAGATTTATTGCCTATAACCTGCACCGACAAAAGCTCGATCTATATCCCAAATTTCAAGAAAATCGGTCTAGATGCTCAGGCGTGATTGGTTAACAAACAAACAAAAAACAGACTTACAGAAAGATTTATAATATAGGATTAGGATAACCTGCACTCAATTTGCCCGTTTTCAGCCCCTTTCCCCCTTTTTGAACCTCTTTTGGTTCTGCTTTAGAAACGGAATACCCACAAAAGCTATTTGGGAAACTTAACCCATCTAAATAGTAAAAAATTATCTATTACCATTTTTTTCCCATTTGTTTCATTTTTTCTCCCCTTTTGGTCAAAATCTTTAAAACATTTATAGCCTATAACCTGCACCGACAGAAGCTCGATCCATATCCCAAATTTCAAGAAAATCAGTCTAGGCGTGATTGGCTAACGAACAAACCAACAAACATTTGGGAAACTTAACAAAGCTAAATCGTAAAAAATTACCTATTACCATTTTTTCCCCATTTTTTCTCCCCTTTTGGTCAAAAGATTTATAGCCTATAACCTCCACGGACAAAAGCCCGATCAATATCCCAAATTTCACGAAAATCGGTCCAAGCGTTCAGGCGTGATTGGCTAACAAATAAACAAACAAAAAGACAGACTTATAATATATATTAGGATTAGGATAACCTGCGCGTTTTCAGCCTGTTTCCCCGTTTTTGGATTCCTTTTGGCTCTACTTTAGAAACGGAATACCTCCAAAAGCTATTAGAGAAACTTAACCAAGCTAAATTGTAAAAAAGTACCTATTACTATTTGGTCAAAATTTTGAAAAGATTTATTGCCTATAACCTCCACGGACAAAAGCCCGATCTATATCCCAAATTTCAAGAAAATCGGTCCAGGCGTTCAGGCGTGATTGGCTAAGAAACAAACAAAAAAACAGACTTATAGACAGATTTATAATATTTATTTATTTATTAAAATATATCTTATAAATAAATTTACAAAATATACAAAAGGCGCCGGGTTCTAGACCATATGCGCACATTTAAAGTAGTTACTCTTGTATTTATATATATATATATATATATGTATATATTTTTACAAAAGAATTAAATTAAAAGTAATATTTACAAAAAAAAAGGAAATTTTGGAATATTAGACTAAATCAATGATACCATGTTTCCGAAGACTGCCTCTGATTGAATGTAAGTTGACACACGTCGTACAATTCAAAATCTCCTCAAGGTGTTCGCCAATTTTAGAAATTGGACATTCAATCAAAATATGTCGAATAGATAAAAAAATATTACAATGAGAACATTTTTTTGGGTCAGAGTGATTGAAATAATGTTGAGTATTGAATACAGTTTTACCAACCCTAAGTCGGCTTAACATTACGCAGTCACTTCTTGTCAAATTATAATTGTATTTAGGTCTTGGCTGTGTAGGATGAAGTTGTCTTGTATACTACGAAATTGGTTCGAAATAATATTCGGAAAGCATGGTGTTGCAGTAATTTCCTGAAGATTTTGAGCATTTTTGGCAACATGATCAGCATATTCGTTTCCCTCAATGCCTATATGTGACGGAATCCATAATATTAAAATATTCGGGTTATCAAATGGCAGTTTAAGCACACTGTTGTATGTTCCATTGTAATTTTTAGCCAAAGCTTTAGTTACGCTTAGACCGTCTGTACAAATAAGAGTTTTTTTTTCTTTTCAATGGCACATGAAATTGCGGATTTTACTGCACTTAGTTCCGCCGAGAAAATTCCAACATTATTAGGTATACGTGCCTTCACCAAAAATTGCGATGGACTTATTTGTTCAATAACAGAATATATTGTTACACCATTATTAAAAGAACCATCAGTGTACATTATCATATCAGGAGAAAAAGTATACAGCTTTTGTTGCAGATTTTTCCCGAAAATTAGTGGATTATTAATATTTTTGTTGTGAACACTTAAACTCGAATCCGTGATAGCATAGTTTGTAGTGTTTAAATTTTCAGAAGGTTTTTTTGGAATGGAGATGTTATGTCTTCTTAAAAGTGAGATTATTTCCGCAACACCAGATGGTGGGACAGCATTTAGGGTTTGGATATGATCCCAAAATGTTTCATGAAGCCCATCGGTTGGAAATGTAATGGCTCTTGAAGCCATATTGACCGCACTCTTTTCCAAAAGAAATTGGAAACCCTGATATCCAGCTTCAATCCTTAGCTTTTTTAATGGTGTTGGTCTTAATAAGCCAGAAGCAATTCTGTAGCAGTTATTCATACATACATAATTGGCCATTACAACCCTTCAGTCAGGATTACGACCTAGCTTCTCACACCACATATGTTGTGTGCGTTAATTTTATACATGAGTGGCGGGACCTACAGTTTAAAGTCGACTCCGAACGACAGATTTTTGAGAAGCTTTTCATGGAAATTTTTACTTTCAGAGTCTTTGCCAGAAATCTGCTGAGAGGAAGCCGCCGAAGAAAAATTTTTCGTTTTGATGTCTGACCTGGGATTCGAACCCGGGCCTTTTGTCTAATAAGCCAACACACTACCCACTAGACCACGGCGACTCCAAGCATAGCTGTATTTAATTTTCCTATATTCTTTTTTGAAGTCCACCCATATATTGTAATACAATGTAATAAAATACCTGTCACCAGAGATTGGCAAATTTCAAGTGCAGTATTAAAGTGAGGACCTTTGTTACATGAACATATTAGTTTAAGTAGGTTCTTAATTTTGCCTAATTTTGATGATAAATATTTAACGTGAGCATTCCATAGCAAATTTTTTTGTAAATATTGTACCCAATACCCTCATTTGATTATTAATAGTAATATCAATGCTTCTGATGTTAATTTTTTCTTCGCAAAATCCTCTTTTCCTGCAGATTTATAATATATATTAGGATATATTAGGATTTATGGAGAAACGTGTAAAGTACAACTTCGACAGTCCGGACATGGTCCATCCCGAACACTCCAATAATTCGGATGCTTCCACATTTTGGACAACTTAATATTTTCACCTCTACAATCCGGACAAATTTTTTACGATCAAAATTTAAATTTTCGTTTTTAACTGGCATGTTTTGTCATTCATACTTTTATTTTTACATTTTCCACTATCATTACTTCAGTTTCGATACATTCTTTTGCAAGCGTGGTTGTCTAACTTCATACCAAGTGTCATTCATGTGCAAGGCAAATTCAAAAGGTAGTGTTAATAGCCCAGCTGATTAGTTTTTTGAGAGCGCGAGGTTGTCAAATATTGACGTTATATATTTTTTCATTTAAATATAAATTTAAATTTGTGTTTTTTTTTAAACAAATAGTGTTTTCTTTTAAACAAATTGTGTTTTTTTAAAGAAATTGTTAAAAACATAAATACATAGTAAGATACGTGAGTGTTATAAATAATTTCGTATTCTTATAGTAAAATATTGTTTTATATTGAAATTTGTTAGCTTATTTTAGTTAATAATTTATTAACCAATTTTCAGTTTTGTGCTTTGGATTATAAAAAATGCGTAAGTGCAAATTGTGCGGAAAGAGGAACGAGCCTGGCAAAGGATCCGTTTTTAATGTGCCCAAAGACGGTGAGAGGAGAGAGAAGTGGAGTCAGTTACATAAGGTTAATTTTAATCCATATGACCGAGTGTGTGCTGACCATTTTTCTCCCTCTGACTTCGTAGAAAATGGCCCAAGAAAAATATTATTGCCCAAGGCTATCCCAGTCATACCTAAGCCTTCAACACCGTAAGTACATAAAGTTTTATATATTTATAGAAGAAGTATATGTTTTATTATTAATTCATTCAGATTAATTTTACCTGAACAAGTTCATCACATGGACACTAGCGACGACATAAAATTTGTAGATCAGGGGACACAAACGGAGTAAGTTGTCTTAAATATAAAATGTTTATATTAAATATATATTTTAATACTTTGCGTACTTTCTAATTTTTAGAATACAATTCCTAACTCCATCTCCACTGCTGGACCACACCTACCACCTGCCACTACCAACTCCTGACCATCTCCTGACTCCGCCTTCCAAAACTCTTTCCGAGCAAGAAACGCAGACAAGGTAAGCTAAGAATTTTTTTGTGATATATATTAAATTGTATATATACATGAAAGTTTAATTAAAAACCAAGTATTTTTTCCATACGTTTTCAGTTTTATATTCAGCGAGAAACAGGAGTACTCTAATAAAATAAAGTTATTAGAGTCTCAAATAAAGAATTTACAGTGCGAACTTGCTCAATATAATAAGGCCTTGGAAAACGTGAGGAAAATATTTACGGAAGGCCAGGTCAGAAAACTGATGACATCAGACGCAATACATTGGGAATGGACAGATATTTCCAATGCATTGTGTCTGCATGCATCAGGACCGAGGGCCTATAACCACTTGTACGTAAAAGGCTTTCCATTACCACATGTGTCCACTTTACAGCGTTGGTGTCGAAAAGTGCGGGTAGAGGAAGGCATTATCAGTTCATCAATCGACTTCATGAGGCACATTACCAATTTATCCGATGATGAAAAGATATGTGTACTCGCCTTTGATGAAATGAGAGTGATGGAGACTTTCGAATACGACACCAACCAGGACAAAGTGAGGAAGCCAAGTAACTACGTGCAGGAGGTTATGGCACGTGGCTTAAAGAAGTCATGGAAGCAGTCGGTCTTTTATGACTTCGACTGCAAAATGTCAAAAGACATTATATACCTACTAATCACACGATTGTCTACGGTTGGATTCCCAGTAGTAGCAATCGTCTCGGAATGGGCCCGTCTAATCGTAAGTTGTGGAAAGAATTAGGAGTTTCCCCAGGTAAGTGACATATACGCAATATGTTTACAACACACTACACAACCACTACACTTGACATATTTTTCTTATTCCTCCAATGACGCCTAACGGCCTTACAAGGAAGGATATATGTATATAACTAGAAATCAGGTAAATTTTTTTTTTCTAAATTTCTTTATTTACAATCTGTTTATACAACAATAAGCAAATTTTCTAATACTTAAAAAAATAACAGCTGTTATTGAATTAATTAACAATAACATTTAATAATTATTATATAATATTAAATAATATAATATAATAAAGATAAATATTAAATAAATTAATTAACAATGATAATTAAAAACAATAGCAAAATAAAAGAAAATTTATTCATAATTAAAACTATATGTAAAATAAATTATGAATATTAATTACAATATTTACAAAGTTACTATCTAAATGGCAAATCTAACACATGCAGTCTATTAAGTCTTCGTACATTCTCTGTCTCATCTAGTAGACTAATGGCTAATGGATTGCTATGGTTACTCAGTCTTTCCACATATCTAGAACTAAATTCGGTTATGGTATCTTTAACTAAAGATATACTGAGATCCTTATGTATAGCCGCATTGGTCACGAACCAGGGCGCTTGAGTAATGAACCGAAGGGTTTTAGATTGATAATGTTTTAGTATTTCCACATTAGAGTTTTTAGCTGTTCCCCATAACTGTATTCCATAAGTCCACACGGGCTTGAGGATAGCCTTGTATAGTATAATCTTGTTATTTAAACTTAATTCTGATTTTGGGCCCAATAGCCAGTACATCTTTTTTGTTTTTTATATTTAGAAATTTACGTTTGGTTTTAATATGTTCCTTCCAAGTAAGACGCTTATCCAGATATAAGCCTAAGTATTTTACACATTGTACAGCTGGGATTAGCATTCCATTAAGCGCAACCGGTGGGCAACATTCTCTTCTAAGGGAAAAAGTTAAGTGTGAAGACTTCGATGTGTTTATTTTAATTTTCCACTTTTCCAACCATTGATGGAGTATATTCAATTGTCTTTGTAACAGAGTAGAAGCTGCTATAGGACAATCCGCCGT
>JABZEU010000370.1:0-10816 GCA_014635995.1 Sarcophaga peregrina
CACTGCTCCAAAAAGTGCACGAAAATTGGTCCGATCGAATGACGTACTGTGAGCCCAGACGCGGAGTCATATGATTAAAAAAAATGTTTGCTAAATATCGAACCGTTTTTGTTTTATTGCATTTATAAATTTAAACATTTAAATTGCCTACTCATGATGTTGATTAATTCTTTGCTTCTTTTCAATTTAATGTTGCATACTTTACGGATCTTAAAGTATAAGCAATCATACGTATGAGCAATATTTTTTCAATACCGCACCGTATTACATGTAACTCATACGCCTTAGAGTTAATTGCTGCTATGATTACTAGAGTTGTGTAGTTCACGAACGAACTAGTTCAATTGAAATATTCATACAACTGAACTAAAAGAGCCGGTCATAATAATGAGCTCTTTTAGCTCCGTAGTTCACGACTCTCTTGTATTCGTTCATTTCATTCTCATTAGTGCTTTTATTTTGTTTATCGTTCTCATGTGTAGTTCACGAACGAACTAACTCAAATGAACTATTCAATAGAGTTGTGTAGTTCACGAACGAACTAGAGTTGTGTAGTTCACGAACGAACTAGAGTTGTGTAGTTCACGAACGAACTAGAGTTGTGTAGTTCACGAACGAACTAGAGTTGTGTAGTTCACGAACGAACTAGAGTTGTGTAGTTCACGAACGAACTAGAGTTGTGTAGTTCACGAACGAACTAGAGTTGTGTAGTTCACGAACGAACTAAGAGAACCAGCTGAAAAATGTGTTCTTTTAGCTCCGTAGTTCATGGCTCTCTTGTTCTCGTTTCTTATTCGTTCATTTCGTTCTTATTCGTTCTTTTCAGTTGTTTATTGTTTTCATGGTATTCGGCGGTGTTGCCACGTACTAATAAAAGAACTTATGGAGACATTTTTCTTAAAAATACAAAAATAAGCAAATAAAAATAATATACTTTTTTCAATTTAATTAAAAGGATGGTTTAGAGAAGAAATATCCGAAGAAATTATTATTAAATATTAAAAAAATTATGTGCTTTTATAAATACTCATGTAATTTTGATGATGTATTAAAATTAATTTTTTTTTTGCATTTCTTGAATAGCACCTTATTGCTAAAAAAAAATTATAAAATAGTTTTTATAATCAAATTTCGATAAAGAGTTTGATTCACACAAGATAATCTGTTAGTCAGTTAAGTAATTTTAGTTAAAAAGTGCTTTAGGCATATAATGAATTAATAGAAATGAAAAAATGTTAAATACTACGCTTTATGTAAAATGAAAAAACACTTTATGAATATGTTTTTATTTTACTGATATAAATTTGCATTGTTTACATTAGTTTAAATATAACTGAAATTGAGAAAGAACTACTGAACTATTGAACTAAAAGAACGACCTAGTTCACTACAGGGAGCTGAACTAGAAAGAGCGAACACTCAAAAGAGCTCTAATGATTACCAATGTATTGGAAGCAAATATACTGCAACTGTAATATGATTCAGATTCGAATGTAGAGCAAGACAGAAAATGTTACGCATGAGCATAAATATATAAAGGTATGCCTGTGAAGGCAGTGGAGAAATTTCACCCTTTCGAAAACATGCACCCTATAAACACCTATAAAATTTTTCAATTTAATCGCTGTTAAGTTGTCGATTTTGAAGAATAGAATCATAATGTTGGTGATCATGATATCTGGTATTCTTAGAATAAAATTCTCTAAGGCATTATTTACCAGAGCTAAGTAGCCACTATAAGATATTTTGAGGAAACAAAAGGCTTGTAAACCGCTAGTGAGACTGAGTACTACTAGTGCCTCAGAAATATGGGAACTATGATCATAACAAAATCATAGGCTATCTGTGGGTGGCGCGATGGCCATCAACAAAATAGTGTGATAAACCAATAGATTCCTCACAAAAGAAAAAAAATAAAGCGAGAATTATTACTAAAAAGCAATTTTCGAAAAAAGTCAAATATTGTCAAATATTGGCACATTACTGCCTCTATTCTTTCTGTTATAAACTATATTTCTGTATTCCAACACAATGAGCTGCATGAATAGGAGTAATCGTTTAAATCGTTTAAAGTCGACTGAACATGACTGACTTCTGAGAAACTTGTCATGGCAATTTCTTTTTTACTCTCAGAATATTTGCCAGAGATCTGCTGAAAGTCGCGGAAGAAATATTTTCGCATATTTCGTTTTGAAAGGTACAACCGGTTTGACACTGAGCGGCACCACACAACTATTTTCTGCAGCGCTCGTAATAATAATGCAGAAAATGTGATAATTGTTTTAGAATTGTGATGATGCTTTAATTAAAAAATGTTTAATCGGTTTGTATTCTGAATTAACGAAACACATGTTTAGGCCAAATCTAGCTTAAATAAACATTATAATCCCATAAGCCAATAATTGGCCACGGAACATCTTTTCTTTCGGGTTTGTGATTGTTGTTTGTTACTGTATCGATCTATTTAGAAATTAAAACCCCTTTTTTATTGATTTTAAAAAATTAATTCACTTGCCTAGGGGTCTGAGTGTTCACAAAACGTATTTCCAAGATTTAGATTTATTAGCATCAATTGATTACGATATTTCTGTTTATTAAACCAATTCGTTTCATTATGATATTTTATTCTTTGTCTTTTTAGGTTTAGCTGGTCTGCGTCTTATCAAAATTTCTATACCCGCTTACAAGTTAAGAGGAGAATCCGCCTTTCTAGAGTGTCAATATGAGTTGAACAAATCAAGAGGAATAATAGGCGGCACACAAACCCGAAGCAGACACAATTACAATCATCATCACTATCAACGTGGCACGGGTACTGCAAACATGAATTATGTTGACAACAATAACTCACAGGGTGATGACGAAATACCAGCCTATAGACGCATGCGAACGCAACAGCATCAACAGCAGCCTTACCGAAGGCAACCATATTTTCAGCCCTTGGTGCAAGCCTATCAAGCACAATGGCAGGGTAGCAGTAGCAGTGGTGCAAGTGGCAGTAGCAGTGGCAGCATCAGCAGAAGTATAGGCAGTGCAAGTGGTAGCATAACAACGGGCACAGGCACATACTATCAGCAACAGTATCCTTATCAACAGCAGCAATCTTATTACACCCAACAATATGAACAACCAGAATATCAACAATATACACCACCACCATCTCCTTACGGCCATAGCATATACCGGGGAAGAACACAAACGTCATCTTCCTCCTCCTCATCATCATCATCATCATCGTTATCATCCCTGTCTTCCTCTTCTATGTATAATAATAAATACAGTGGCAATACTGGTGGTCTGGGTGGTCATGTTGGTGCCAGTACGTATACGGGGAAAACATACATCAGTTCGAGTGGTAGCGTTGGAGGCAGCAGTAGTTTTGCTCATCATCCTCAACGTGGCCAAAACAGCAATGCCGATAGTCATGAACGAAGAGAACATGCAGTTGATACGGATGATAATACAAACGAAGATGAAGAAGATGAGGAGGATGACGACAATGCTGATGGTTTGGATCATGACGAAGAGGAGGAGGAGGAGGAAGGTGAAGATTTGTATGCCATCAAGTGGTACAAGGATAATGAGGAATTCTATCGTTATGTGCCAAAAGCAAATCCTCCAAAAACCAGCTACCGAGTCGATGGTGTACGAGTTATTGTAAGTCTGATGATTATGAATTATTGTTGTTATAGTAAGTAAAATAGAATTTTCAGTTCTGGTAAAAGGAAATTATATTTTCGCCAGAGATAAAGCACAACATACCGCCCAAAAATAACACAAACACAGTCAGAGCAGCATAGCAAAGGCTAAAACAAGCGGACAAGACTAAAGATGATAGTAAACACTACTGTGTTATATAAATACTAGTACAGGCAAGTCTTTTAGTTAATGGGAAAGGGAATGGGAAGAGGAAAAGGAAGTTAAAAGGAGACAAGCAAATGAAGGACCACATTTAAATAGATTTGGTTTAACAACATTTAATCAAAGAGGTTTATTACACTCAAATGAAAATATTCGTTCTTCAAATTTATATTTCAAACAAGATTTTATGGCCAAAGGAACAGAGATACTTCGGTTGGGATTCATGGCATATTAAAGTCTCAACTGTATAATTGTTATTGGATTTTTAATCATAATTTCTGTTGTTTTCTTGTAAATTTTTGAATTTTTTATGGCAGTAACAGGCTAGCGAAGTCATTAATTTTTACAGAGGAAATTAGTTTGTGGAGAAAAAAAAACCAATAAACGAGTGTGTTCATAAACGTTAGTTTAAAATGTAAGTGGCAGGTGAGATTTCAGCAGGTATATTGTTTCTTATACGAATAGTTAGGCTGATGTCAACTTCTCTCTGTAATGCCATTTTCCGATTTTTCGAAAAGCAATTTGAATTTAAGAAACATAGAGTCCTTCAAAAGCAAACTATTTGATGGGTTTTATAAATGATAAGTTGTACTCTGGCCTAGAAACTATAATTTCTCTGAAAATGGATGGGAGTAACCATAAGTAATTCGTGGTTCTACAAAATTAATAAAATTTCTCATCACGATACAAAAGATAGCAAGCTTATCCTTTATAAACACAACGATAAGAAAAGCTCAATTCAGAATTATAAAGCAATAAGGTTGGACTAGTTACCAGACTTTGAAATTAATTAGGATTAGGCGGGTAGGTACGTAACATATTTCTTCGGAGACTTTCTCTCAGCAGATTTCTGGCAAAAGCTGTCAGAAAAGTATCCCAAAAATCTGTCATTCGTAGTCGACTGGAAATCGTATTTCTCGTCAGTCATGTATAAAATTAAGCTGGGTCATAATCCTAACTGAAGGGCTGTAAAGACTAATTAAGTGGGTAGATAGGTCATATAGGATTGTTGCGCGCTTACTACTAGAAAATCTATCTTACTTTCCATAGGAAGTCTATGTCTGGTATAGTATCATTCTCGTCTAAGAGAAAATGTTCCATCGTTTTGATTTTATTCATGCCCTGCATTCAGGATTTTGCGGTGTACATATAAGGTGGGGTGTCCCATGAGTACGCGTACTTAATTAGCCCTTAATTAATTTGAAATTAGGATCGCTGTAAATTCTTTTTTGTTATTTTTGTTTGTAAATTATATCTGTAGCTGTCGATGTGACTATTCCACATTCGTTCCTAGCTTAGCCTTTAATGCACTGTAGGGCATTGAGCTATCCAAGCTTATGTTACATCATCCTCTGCCACTTTTAGCCCAAAAATATAGTTTTTCCCATGTTAATTTACACCATATTATGCTTGCTATTCCTGGCTGGAGTAATTTTTGATCGGCTTTTGACACTTTAGGAAGGTTATTGAACCCTTATTTTTAACTATTATTGCCCTAGTCTAGTGGGTAGTGTGTTGACGTATTAGACACGAGGTCTCGATTCAAACACCCTAAGTCAGACATCTACGAAGCGAACTTATGAACGAAACACAAAAAATATTTCTTTAGTCGACATTCACGCAGCAATCTTTTGGCAAAACTCAGAAAAATAAAATAAATTGAAATGAAAAGTTAAACAAAAATCTGTCGCACAGAATCGACTCTAAACAGTAGATCCCATCCGTCATGTATATTATTAACGCACTGAGAGAGAATAAGTGGTGTAAGCACAGAGCATAACGGTGTGACAAATTACTTATGGATCTATATATTGCCCTAATTGTAGTTTGACTATCTGTAATGATATTTAAGTCTGTAGAAACGGGTTATAGGGTAGGGTTAGTAAAAGGGTAAATCGTGCACAAACCTTTGTTTATATTAACTTTATATAGAAATGATAATTGTACTTATGTCTTATGTGTATATATTTTTTAAACGTTATAAAACGTATTTTATTTAGTCTTCAATATATGTAAATTGTTCGCAGTCGTTCACAATTTCAATAGATGTATAAATTTCGCAATGTTTGATTTCTTTACAATTTGTATGTAATTCAGAATTCTTATTTAAAATCTGTTAATTTTCACAATTAAAGTTCACAAGATTAATTAGATTATTCTGAACGTTATAAAGCGTATTTTTATGTTTGTTTCACAGTATATGTATGTTGTATTCACAATTTGTTCAGTTTCGATAAGATAATGTTCACTCCCGTGGGGTTTTCTGGGTTTTTTGTCTGTGTTGTTCTAAGATCGATAATCAACTGATCTAGGATATTAATAATTATGCTGGTGATGTTGATGAATGTGTATATGTGATGTGTGGTGAATGTAATGTATATGTGAATGTTGATATATTGTGAATTAGGATGTGTGTTGGGGATGTTTGTGTTGTCAGGGTTGGGGTTATATGAATTTGTTCACTCGTGTGAACATCCTCCCGGGCCGGCAACCGGTGAATAAAAGGACAATTATTGTTATGTGTTCAAAAACAAGGTATGGGTAATAAATTTTCACTCGGGATGTCGGCGTCTTTCCATGGGTTCAAACATCAATTTTGACCTCTAAATGGGCCATAACTCTCTGTCGGGTGGAACCTGAAAAGATTCTTTGGGTGAGTAATTGTAATTGAGAATGTTCCGGGTAAAAATTTGGGTAGGTAACGAGTGCTTGGGTGGATAGTGGGTGATTATTAAGGGTATAAGGGTGAGTAAATTTGATCTTTTCAGACCATCATATTCCCCATTCGCATCAAGATTTATACTCGGTTGGGTTAACCTTCTATTGAGTCTTACATCAATAGATTTATTTCTTCGAGTAAATGATGCGCGGTCACAAATTCGGTAGATATATGACAATAGGGTAGGGGTAGGGTAAGTGAAGTTCATAGATGGTTTGGGGTATACAATTTTAGCTTCAACTTGAGCTTCGTAGGGTAAATGTGTTGTTGGCCACTTTGTCGGATCTTCCTTCAACCAGGTTGATTCGTGCCATAACTTGTCATCCTTCGGTAAGTCTGAATTAAAACTACGGATGGTAACATCGGCTGGGTTGTCGTAGGAGTCCACGTTTTTCCAGCTCCTAGTTCTTACTGCATCAGAAATTGGGTGTTGGGTTAGCCTTCGCTGGGTAATCAAATTGGGTGCCATTCTTGCCAACAACGCTGCACCACAAAGTTCTTCTTTCGGTAACGAAATGACTTTGTTAGGTGCTAATCTCGGCTTAGAGTTTATGGGTGTAACTTCTGCGTTTATAATCGCAGAGTAAGCCTTTTCAGAAGTATCTGAAAAGTCATGAAACTCAATTCCTGCTGAAGGGAAAAAATGTATCCATCTACGAATCCAAATATTGTCATTACCGTAAATTCGAAAATAATTGTGCCATTTAATAAGGGTGAGTGGGTTAAGGCATTCATCACAAGCTATATTATCCTGCCAAATTTTCTGCATCAGTATTTTGGCGGATATGATAATAGATGTTGGGTTGAAAAGTTTAGCGATAATGTAGGGTGGTTTTATCGCTATCTTGGGGGCCTCAAAGAAAAGATTGTCTTCTGGATTCCACCGAATGCCTTGGGTTTCAGGGTTTGCCGATTCTGGAAGGGTGGGTAAGGCGGCATTTAGTTGGTGATCCTTGGGTAAATCATCTAAAGGTTCCTGGGTATCTGATGTCCATTTCTGTAGAGGAAAACCAGCGGATTGAAGAACTGTGGTAAATTGCTCTCGGGCAGTGTGATCATCAGCTAGTACATCATCGGCATTCACATTGTTCCTTATAATTTGAGATCTAATTGGGTGGGTATCTGGAATGTCTTTGGGTTGTATGGGTTCATGTGAAATTTCTTCAAGCTTGAACGAGGACCAAGGCTTGAAATCCCCACTAAATGTTTGCATATCGCAAGGGTGTGCGTTAAATCCAACTGAGTGGGTGGGTTGTGTGGGTTCGGGTTGGGTTGGAGTAGAATTATTGGGTTGGGTTACGATTTCTATGGCTTCATCTATGAAAATCATAGTTGACCTATAGAATTTTTGGGCCGATCTCACATTTCTGGAGAGGCCATTAAAATTTATTGAATTGGCAATTTCTGGGTCATTTAGTTGTGTCGACTCTCGGATTTGCCTGAATTTTCCGTCAATATTCGACCACAACTCTTCCAATTCATTCCTCATGAATCTCAATGCGGGTAGTGATTGAGTATTCACCGGACTTGTCTTATAGTCCTCCTCAAAGGCACTTAAGTCCTGTTGGATATAACGCATAATATCAATGGCTAATGTTTTCAAGTGCGACATTTTATTTTAAAATTCTAATTCGCAGAGGATTGGAAAATATTCAGTAAATATCGAGAGTAAATCGATTTACCGTGGGTAAATTTGGTTCAAAAAAATATTTATTTCAAATATGAAATAAATTTAATTAGCAGACAAAATTGCCTATTGGGTATTCTTTGTGTTATATGACACTACACTAAGAAAACGGCAATATTTGTTACTCACAATATTTTGGAAATATTATCGAAAAATGGGTAAGTATTGGGTGGGTGGGTTTAATGAGATAATATTTCCTATTGTGAGTTTTTAACCAATTTGCGAATCCGGGATAAAATTATGCAATAATTTTATAAAAAATGTAAATTGAAAATGTTCAACTTACCTTGTCTGCTTAGGGTAGGGTACAAACCAATTTTATTTTTTCTTAATTCCTCTTTGTGCGATGTTTGTTGTGTTGTGTTTGTGTGTAATGTTAATTTGTTAGTGTTATTTATATTTGCAATTGTTTTTGGTTTATTGTTAGTGACCAGTAATGCAATGTAATTGTTTGCGCACTGTATATTTTGGAATTTTTTAATTTTTGTCACTATGAGTATTTTGTTGCTATTTTTTGTGAACTTTGTTGAACTTTTTATTTTTGTGTTCCTTTAATTTTGGGTTTGTTATGTATTGTTTCAAAATGTTTAATATTTGTTTCTTTATGTAATATGTATTTTGTTTCTATTTTTTATGAACTTTTGTGAACTGTGTAATTTCTTTTTAATTTTAAATTTGTTTTTAATTTTTATTTTACTGTTCTATGTAATTTCACTTTGTTTTGTATTTTTAATATGTGTTGTATTATTATTATTGATTTTGAAATGTTCTAATATTTTTTACTGTTTTATGTATGTTTGTTTTTGTTAATTCACTTTTTATTTAGTGTAATTTTTTGTGCTTATTGTTGTGTTAATTGTTAATTTGTGTTTTTTGTTACACTCTTATGTTTTTTTGTGTTTAGCTCAAAATTTATTTATATGTATTGTTGATTATCGAGTTCTAACTTTGTTCGTGGGTTATTTTATGTTCCTTGTATAGAGTAACATATGTTTAGCACTGTTTTGTTAGTGTATGTTTGTTTACTTCACTTTGTTTATTTGTTTCACTGTGCACTTATTTGTTTTTGCACTGTAATATTGTTTTTAATTTCTGTTTAGAATTGGGTTTTTTTTTTTTTGTTTAGAATTAGGGTTTTATGGGGTTATATATTTTTTAATGTGGACTGTATATCGAAGGACCATGTATTTACACGGGTTAGAGGATAGGGTTAGTATTTGGAGAATAATCACAAACCTTTTATATTCAAATCATATGTATGTGCAAATAATAATGTTAATAAGTTTTGGTTTTAAACGTTATAAAATTTATATGTATTTGTAACTTTAATTTCACAGTATGTTTTAGGTTTATTAATTCAGAGTTTTGGATTTGGATATAAATTCACAATTTGTACATTAGTTCACTATTCTTCCTTTATTACTATAATTTATTGAATATTCAAATATCTTTTTGTTCACGATAAGTTCACACTATTAGGGTTTGTTGGGTTTTCGTTTTTGTAAGTTTGTTCACTGTGCTGTTCAACGATCGATAATCAACTGATCTGTGTCCCGGATATTAATATGGATGTTGATGATGTGTATATGTGATGTGTGGTGAATGTAATGTATATGTGAATGTTGATATATTGTGAATTAGGATGTGTGTTGGGATGTTTGTGTTGTCAGGGTTGGGGTTATATGAATTTGTTCACTCGTGTGAACAAAGTCCTTATGATCAAACTTGCCAAATGATTACTACATTCATACATTCACTGATTTCACTTGAAAACCCGTTATGAGATTTAAAATTTGATGTCTGGCTTTTCAACACAGGGGCCCCCAGACCCTTCCTAAACATCATGTTTAGAACCATCCGCGTAGTCGTTCCATACGGTTTTCATTGATATATTGGGCATTCTATTGTATTATTGTGCATCAAGCTAGATACCGTCTAGTTTTCCAAATATACTTTGGTGATACGAAAAAAGTCGCCGTGGTTAGTTAGTTAGTTAGTGTGCTGACTTGTTAGACGTAAAGTCAGGGTTTCGAGTCCCAGGCCAGACATCAAAAGAAAAATACAAAAAGTATTTCTTCGGCGATTTCCTCTTAGCAGATTTCTAGCAAAAACTCTGGGATAATGAAAACTGCCATGAAAAGCTTCTCAAAAATCTGTCGTTCGAAGTCGACTTTAAAACTGTGGGTCCCGCCACTTATGTATAAAATTAACACACACAATATAAGTTGAGTGAGAAACTAGGTCAATAATCCTGACTGAAGGGTTGTAATGATCGAGTATGTATGTATGTATGTACTTTGGTGATATGATATGTAGTGGCTGATTGATCCATCCTTCCAAATGCCTAAATGCCGATTCGTTGAAGGGTATGGTTTCAATGCCCTTGTGGGTGATGTTCGTATCACACCTATTGAAGTCAATACTCGTACGATAATAAAATAGAATTTATCCCCAAACGACTTAGAAAGTAAATTTGATTTAAAAAATCTAATAAAACACTCGTCGTAGCAGAATACTTACGTTTGTCATTTTGCTTATGTAGTAAAAAA
>JABZEU010000371.1:0-10804 GCA_014635995.1 Sarcophaga peregrina
TTTTTCCATTTTTAATTGTTTTTTTTTTTTTGTTTTTTTGTAACCACAATTTTATTAATGGATACGCATTTGAATTTAATTGTATAAGATTTATTTTGATTTAATGAAGGCTAGGGATAACAAACGGGATCGATTTTTAAAAATTCCGGCATTCGGGATTTTGTAAATACCGATCCCGAAATCTCGGGATATTTCGAAATAAATCGGGATCCAAAAATCCCGAAAAATTACGGGAAAACTCTCGATTTTCTTTTAATAATAAAAATATTTCGTTAACAAAATCATTTGTATTCCAATTAAATACAGACAAACTTCGATATAACGAATCTGAAGGGGATCAGAAAATACTTCGTTATAGCTACTTTTTCGTTATAAATATGTATCAGTAAAACCTTGGTATAACGAAATTGGAAGATATACGAAAAAAATTCGTTATAACTATAGTTTTTTATTTAAATTCTATCTACTCGAAACTAAAAGAAATAAAACAGAAAATTAAACATTTAAATTTTATTTTTTTCATTTTATTAGATTTTAGTAAAATATTGTGTTATTTTAGTTTGTTTACGAATCTTTCGAATACAATCCTCAATATTTTTTTCGACGGATGCTAAGCTATTGAATGAACTTAGTGGTGTTGAATCTTGTGCCTTCAGAAACATTTGCAGTTTTCCGATAATTATTTTTGCTTCTTTAGGTGTTACAATATTTTCGATTTCTTCGGTTTCCTCTTCCTCCTGCTCTCCATTATCATGTAGTTTTCGTTACACTAGTAATAATGTCATCATCGGTAAGGGACCCAGTAGAAGCAATGTTGTCATCGAAATTCACAAAATCATCAAACTGTTCTGTAAATTAAGATGGTTTTTGAGAATAAGCCATTCATCGCTGTCTTGAAGGCAAACATTTTCAGTAATTAAAATATCAGGGCGCTCGACAAAGCCACAGGTGGCAAAACAATTAAAAATTGTTGATTTTTGAACACTTTCCCATGCCTTGTGAGCCATTCTTATTCCTTGTAAAACATTTATAGAGCTTTCACGCCCCTCTTCCAGATCGTTGATTAAAATTTTGACCACTTCTTTACGATAAAAATGCTTAAAATTCTTTATTATTCCCAGGTCTAAAGGTTGTAGTTTCGATGTTGCGTTTGGTGGCAAAAATTGCAATTTAATGGATTTAAGTGAAGGAACATTTTTATGTGCCGTGCAGTTAACGACAAACAACAAGACTTTACGATTGGCTTTAGTCATATCATTGTCAAATTTTTTTAAGTAATCCAGCCATATATCGCTTGTCATCCATGCTTTTTTATTAGAAGTATAGTCAACTGGTAAACTTTTTACGTTTATAAAACATCTTGGATTAGCCGATTTTCCGATTACAAGTAATTTTCTCTTTTCAGAGCCTGTAATGTTAACAGTAAATAGAGTAGATAGTCTTTCTTTACTGTGTTTTCCACCGTGACATTTCTCGGATTTGAACGCCATTGTTCGATCTGGAGCGCATTTATAAAATAATCCAGTTCGTCTGCATTAAAAATATTGTGCGGTTCATATTCTGCTAACAAACTTGACAACAATTTTTTCCAATCAGCACAAACTTCATCATTTACACTGGCACTTCTCCACTGACTTTTCGAAATCCGATATCATAGCTTTAAAATCGTTGTGTCCGAAAAGACCTGCAAACTCTTCTGCTTTAGTTTTTATCGTAAGTCCTCCTAAAGGAATGTTTTGGATTCGGCATTGTTTACACCATTTAGATACACATTCCTCAACGTCTTGATATTCAGCAAGCTGCATTCTTTTCCACTTCAAACTTTTATTGTTGCAAATAATCTCTCGATTTTTTAAAATTGTAGAAAGAGTACTTGGCACTATATTAAATTGTTTACCAATTTCTTGCTTTGATTTGTCACCACGATCAACGGCATCAATTATAGAAATCTTTTCACTTATAGAAATTGATTTACGCTTTAATGAACTCATTTCGACAAGAATCAAAACAAAACTAACCAGTTTTGTGACGTATTACCTATGTGTCCACTATTAAAAATTTTTGGTAACGGGACTTTGCCTAAAATTTGTATTTTGCTTTACTATGACTTCGTTATATAAAGGCTTTTAAATCAGTGTTTCCCTATATAGAGGCTTTGCAATGGCACTTGCAAATGCATTTAGGCTTTGTTGTTTTAGAAACGGGACAAACATTACTCAAAAATTTATTATGTTTTATTCTCACTTCGTTATATAGAGGCTTTTGAATGAATACTTCGCTATATAGAGGCTTTGCATAGCCACTTTCAAACACATTTAGACTTCGTTTTTTTAACGCATTGTATTTTTTAATTCTTTGTATAAAGGTTTTGGTACGAATTATTCACTATATAGAGGTTTTATGGCTCAGAATTTTTTCGTTATAACTATAGTGCATTTTTGTATGAAAAACTTTGCAATAAAGAGGTTTTTTCAAGGGACTCAGAAAATAATTTGTTATATTGAGTTTTTCGTTATAACAAGGTTCGTATATCGAAGTTTTACTGGTGGTGGTCTAGTAAGTAGTGTGTTGGCTTATTAGACGTAAAAGCCAGGGTTCGAGTCCCAGGCCAGACATCAAAACAAAATACAAAAAAAGTATTTTTTCGGCGATTTCCTTTCAGCAGATTTCTGGCAAAAACTCTGAGAGTAAATAAATTGTCATGAAAAGTTTCTCATAAAATCTGTCGTTCGGAGTCGACTTTAAACTGTAGGTCCCGCTACTCATGTATAAAATTAACACACACAACATAAGTGGTGTGAGAAGCTAGGTCAATAATACTGACTGATGGGTTCTATGTTGACCAACAAAAAGATTTAAGCATCTAACATGTGATCTGATAGGCTTGAACGAATTTTGTTGTCAACATACTCAGCCGTTGAAAAACACTTCTCGCAATCAACATTTGTTGGTAAAATAGTTCCAAGATAGCTGTATGCAGCT
Source organism: Sarcophaga peregrina (assembly GCA_014635995.1). Classification (NCBI taxonomy): domain Eukaryota; kingdom Metazoa; phylum Arthropoda; class Insecta; order Diptera; family Sarcophagidae; genus Sarcophaga; species Sarcophaga peregrina. Next base: position 2,983 of record JABZEU010000371.1, read on the forward strand.
TGTAAATATTCACCTCTACTATCGGCTGATGTAAATAAATCAATTTCTATGGACAGTTGAGTACCTAAATCAGTTACCCTTTTAATTCGTTTTATAGGGCTTTTGCATTCTTCGAGGCCATCAAATAATTTTTTATCAATGGAAGTATGGTTTTCCCCATCTGAGATGCTATTATCGAAGTCAAGTGATATAGAATTTTCTTTCAGGACCTTTTGTAAGGTCAAAATACATATGAATTCACAAACCCGAAAATCCCGAAAAATTCCGGCACAGGTTTTTATAAATCCTGGGATTCGGCATTTTGTGAATCCCGAAAATCCAGGGATTTCGGGTTCCGGGATTTACCGTTTGGCATCCCTACTAAAGGCTTTAACTAAACTTAAACGATGTAAATATATTAACCAGAGACACTTATTCATACTTATTTGAATATCAAGGAACCACTAGTTCGGTGTTTGAATAGATCCTCATGAATTCTACGTAAGAGTTTTAAAAGCGGTGCTTGAATCTATTCATTAGTAATTTTAAAAGGAACAATATTCATGGATTTATTTTTGACAACAAAAATTTCTGATTTCTTTATCCAAGTCAAACTTGTGGCTAAATCTGTGTAGCCAAATACAAAAATTTATCACCGTACACCTTAACAGCCTCGATTTTAGATGATTTACCATTTCTATCCGGTTCATCTCTCTTCAACATTCAGTAGTAGTCTGCTATCATGTTTGCATTCCACCTTCCTTGTTATCTGTCCTCCATAACTATAAAGCAGGGATATTTTATATACCCTTCTTGCTAACCCTGATGCATATTTAATATTTTTTCGTCTAAGCACGATCCGAGTACTTTATTTTTGTTAAATGAATTTTAAATTTTCATAACATTCTTTCAAATGAATGGAATGATATTGCCGGTGGAATCATAATTGTTACCATTATGCCGTAATACTGCTTTAAGACTTCGTTTAGAAAAACCCATGAAAAGTCTCTAATTATTTGGATTATCCGAAATTTGAAATTAACAGTAGTAATACGGGGTAATATAGTACCAGGAAAAATGAAAAATATAATTTTTTTGTCTTTTTGTAGCTTAGTACCCGAAACGTATCAAAATTGCTAATTCATTTTTTTAAGGGGAAGATCATCGTAGGCCTGTGTTATTTACATAATTTTTTACATTTTTACTTTCAATTGATATTAAATTTTTCAAAAAAAAAAAAAGAATAAAAAACGAAATATCATAAACAAATAATTTTGCTTTTAAAAAAAAAACAACAATTTTAAATTGTATTTACTAAGTGGCAAGCATAAAACATTTTAATTTGTAGTTAATTCAAGTACAGCACGACGTATACGCAATATTTTTTTACAAACAACCAACACTCATACGCCATAGAATTCAAATGACTACAAGCATGACATATTCATAGTTGGCACCATAAATCACCAATAAGTCTTCAAAACGATGAATAGATTCGAGTCATACTTATAATTTATGATACTTATAGGCGTTCATACTTATTTTAATATAATACTCATACTATTCATACTCAAAGTTGGAAGTACTCGTCGTATTCATACTTAACAATACGGATGATGTTATTGACTCCCACTCCTCTCTACTTAACATTTACACGAAGCACAAAATAAGTACGATTCGTGTACGAACACTGCAATACTCACAAGAAGATTGTGTGTATGCTTTGCTTTTTGCCTTTGTCTTTCCTTTCTTCTCTGTTTGTACATGCAACAACAACAAACTGTAAATTTTAAATCACTTGAATCACATACAAGTATTATAAGTATTTTTCTAAATTTATGAATCAGAGTGAGTAGGTGTATGAATCAAACATATTTCGAATGTTGTGAGTTTGATATCAACGTTGTACTCATTAGTACTTATAAATCAATGTTGTAGCGAGTACGAATGAATCAGAGTAGTTGAATTTCAATTCTGTTGATTCATTCATGTGCTTATGAATAGCGGAAAAAGGAAATGGTATTTAAAAAAATTACTAAAATCGAATCATACTCATAATTCCTGATACTTATACGCATTCATATTTATTTTAATATAATGGAACCTCTACTCATATTCAAAGTTTGAAGTATTCATTATATTCATATTTAACAACATGTATGATGTTGTTGTTGGTTTCGACTCTCTATAACTCAATATATTCGCGAATCACAAAATATGTATGAATCGTGTACGAACCCTAATATACTAACCAAAAGGTTGTGTGTTTGCTTTGCTTGCTGTTCTGTATTTTTTGATGGATCTTGATTGTTTACCACAAAATTTATCAATTTCATGTTTGTGCGACCACCCAAAGTTGGTCTATGTTTTCGCAAAGGGAAATAATAATATTTGCAAAGAACACAAACATTAGCCGACTTCTGGTGGTCGCTCAAACTTAAAATTGACAAATTTTGTGATACACAATCAAGATCCATCAAAAATTCTAAAACTTTCTGAAATAAAGGTTAATTTAATGAGATGAGATATATAAAAAATAGGCTCTTTATATAATAAATACAGTAATTTTTATACCATTTTATCAAATGATAATTCAATCTCTTCACAAGAGAACAAACTTTCAGAATATTATCACTTATCCTATATTTTTTTTATTAAAGTGTACTACTATGAATGAACAAATTTGAAAAAATATGAAAAAAATTCGATTTTTCCAAGTTTACCCTCATCAAATCTCGTGGCATATTGTGTAGATACTGTGAGCGTCAAAAGAAAATGTACATTAAAAAAACTATGCATTTCTAAACTTTCGTTATTTGTATTTTAAAATTGTTGCATTGCCAGTTTTTAAAATTGAAAAAAAAAAAAACAAACAAAACAACAAAACAAATTCGAAATATTGTAAAATTTTTTCGTGCACTCTCCTTACAAGTGGTAAAAGTTCAGTTTGTTGATTGTTAGAATTTTATCCATATTGTACACTTTCTTTTGACGCTGAAAGTATATGTGTACCGTTTTAAAGGTCTACCTTTCTCCTTTCTAACAAGCTTTAAAATTTGGAAATAAGGTCACAAATGTTTGAGTAATTCAAAAACTGTACAAATAAAAAATGTTTGGAGGGTTCAAGAAATATCAAAAAAAAAATATTTTTGAGATCTATTCAACAAAGCTCTTATCATTAGCCGGGTGTATTTAATTTTTTTTATTTTGTTGCATAGTGTAATTATTAATAAAGTTTTAAATGAAGAGTTTGAATATTTTACTTCTATTTTATGCTTATTTTTTATTATTTCTTTCTGTGCTTAGTTTTGCCTTTATACTTTCACCCCTTTTTTTCGAGACATACATAAGTAAGTGCATGGGTTTTAGAATTCAAAAAAACTGACTTCACATATAAGTATCAAGCTGTTCAATGGGTTATAGTCAGTAGATGTAAAATCTGTATCGTGGTTTCTGGTTTATTGTATAAACTTGCTTTCCAATTTTTCTCTCAACCCACGTTTAAAGTGAAATTAAAAATATTTTCCCGTGTGACATCAACAGGAAACTATTTGATGGTATTAGTTTATGTATTATCCATTTCCTTTCCTATTTCTCGCTTTAATCCTTTATAAGTCGAACAATTGCAATGTCGGCACAATTTGATACGTTTTTTTGTATTTTTTGGTTGTTTGTTTCCTTTATTCATTGTTTTTCAAGGAAAAAAATATTCTGACAAAAATTTAGCACAAATTTCGCAAACAAAAATAAAAAAAATAAAACCAAACTGAAAAACAAAAAACTTTTACCTTTTACTGTAAAATTATTAATCCATAACAACAACAATGAAAATGAAAACAATCACAGAAAAGTATGGAGAAAAATCGAGAGAGAGAGGCGAATACAGTGACAAACAAAAACCTCGAAATTGGCCAAGAGCAAGAAGATTGAGTTCATTGTACTGTTTTTCTACACAGTTTCTATAGATCTAAGAGTTGTTTTTGTAACAAAAAGTTGAAATTGAAAACAAAAAAAAAAATACGAATAAAAATAAAAATAAAATCTGTATTGCCCTTAAGGTCGAAAGTAGTGGAACAGTAAGTGAGTGTAGGAGTGACTGAGTGGGCGAGTAAGCGTTCTGAACAGAAGGAAAGAAATTTGAAAACAAAATGAAATTGAAAACAAAAATCAACAGAAAAATAAAACATAAATTTTATTTATTTACAACAACAACCACAACAACAGTCTTTATCTGTATTTACAAGTATATCCGTAACTGTAACCATGTCCGTGTGTATTATACTTACTTGATATGACAAATGTCGTTTGTCGTTTGCTGCAAAATCAACGTCTGTTTTAGGGCAATATTTTATTATTTTTTTCCTTCTTTTTATTTCTATTTTCATTTTTTTCTGTTGCCTTCTTTTAATATTTCATTAAAACAAAAAGTAAAGCAACGAAAAAACAAACAAAATGGAAACCAATTTCAAACAAAAAGTTATCGAAAATCCAACATCCTGTACTCAAAGGCCATAATCAAAAATGAAGGAAAAAAATTATAAAGAATGACAGAAAGTACAAATGATGGTCATTACGATAATGTTTGAAATTGAAATTTTTCTATTTCATCTTTACTGTTTATGCTCTCTATCCTCTCAGGTGTAATAAAAGAATTTTAATGAAATGTTCATGGAAAGTGTATTAAACCTTGTTGAATTAAATCTTTAAAGAAATTTCAAGAAATTTCATCATACTTCTCTTATAGGAGTAGCTGATGTTAGGCCTTTAGAGAAAACCAAAAACAGACACCGCAGCAAATTGAGCAAATACACAACCCTCTAGTAACTATTAAGTTAATAGTGTTCGACACGCGATTCCTGTATATGTTGAGTTATAGAGAGTCTCAAACAACAACATCATACGTGTTGTTAAGTATGAATATGATGAGTACCTGCACACATTGAACATGAGTAGAGTTTCCAGGGTATTAAAATAAGTATGAATGCGTATAATCAGAAATTGTGAGTATGATTCGATTCTGCTAATTTTTTTTAAACTCATTGCTGATCCCAGGTTCAGGCCACAGGGCAGACTTTTGCAGCAGAACGTAATATGAAAAAGTGTTTTCCTTTCAGGACATTCCTCTCTCTATGGGAGTAAATATGATGAGTACTTCAGACTTTAAATATGAGTATAGATTCCAATATATTAAAATAAGCATGAATTCGTATAAGTATCAGAAATTATGGGCATGACTCGATTCTAAAGGGTCCGCCAAATAACTTGTTTCTTGATTTGAAAATGCTTTAAAAAAGCTACCGAAGATTTTCTCAAATTTCTTTTTATTTGAAAGTACAATTCTTACGGTTAATAATGGCTGCCTCATCTGGCCATGCAGTACCCTATACGATCGCTGTATTTCACCAATGGCTTCCCGAATACTGTCCTTTAAAGCGTCAATTGTCTTTGGCTTGTCGGCGTAGCACTTATCTTTGACGGCACCCCACAAATAATAGTCCAATGGTGTCAATTTGCAGCTCCGAGATGGTCAAACGATATCAGCTCTACGGCTGATAATGCGATCTTCAAAAACAGGGCACAAAACATCGAGTGCAGCTTCGGCTGGGTGGTACGTAGCTCCGTCCTGTTGAAACCTAATGTTGCCAACATCCTCCTCTTCAATTTTTGTGAACAAACATTCGTTCAACATGACCCGCTTCACACAATCGATAATGTGCTTAAAAATTGGACCGATCGTGTAGGCATGGCCAGCCGAGGAAGCCAATTGAATGAAATTATTTTCCATTATTAGCCGGAAGGATTGTACTTTCAAATAAAAAAAGAAATTTAAGAAAATATTCAGTAGTTTCGTTTTGAAGCATTACAAAAAAAAAATTAATTAGCGGACCATTTACTTATTTGAATACCCATTGTTTATCTCTAGTGCCAACTATGAACATGTCATGCTTGCAGTCATTAGAACTGTACGGCGTATGAGTATTGTTTGTTTGCAAACAATATCGCGTATACGTTGTGTTGTACTTGAATTAACTACAAATTAAAATGTTTTATGCAATAAAACCGCCGTGGTGTAGTAGGTAGTGTGTTGGCTTATTAGAGGAAAGGCTCGGGTTCAAATACCAGGTCAGACATCAAAACAAAAAAATATTTCTTCGGCGACTTCCTCTCAGCAGATTTCTGGCAAAGACTATGAGAATAAAAATTGCCATGAAAAGCTTCTCAAAAATCTGTCGTTCGGAGTCGACTTTGAACTGTAGGTCCCGCCACTCATGTATAAAATTAACGCACACCATCTAAGTGGTGTGAGAAACTAGTCCGTAATCCTGACTGAAGGGTCGTAATGACCAATTATGTATGTATGCAATACAATACAATTTATAATCTTTTTTTCATAATCATAATTATTTGTATACATTAATTTCTCTTTTCCTTTTTTTTGATAAATTAAAAATAAATTTAAAGTTAAAAATACAAAAAAAAAAAATTATACAAATAATCGATACTACATCTAAAATCTACGTTATTATAGTATATGGTGATAAATTCTGAAATCGCCGTAGTCTAGTAGGTAGTGTGTTGGCTTATTATACGTAAAGCCAGGGTTCGAGCCTCAGGCCAGAGATCAAAACAAAATATAAAAAGCATTTCATCGGCGATTTCCACTCAGCAGATTTCTGGCAAAAGCTCCGAGAGTAAACAAAATTGCCATTAAGAGTTTCTCAAAAATCTGTCGTTTGGAGTCGACTTTAAACTGTAGATTCCGCCAGTTATGTATAAAATTAACACACACAACATAAGCGGTCTGAGAAACTAGCTCAATAATCCTGACTGAAGGGTTGTAATCATACTGCCAGATTTGACGATTTATCGTCATTTTGACGATTTTAAGCTCCAATAATTTCATTTTAACGACGTAACGATTTCTGCGCATATTTTGACGATTTTTAGCTTCAAATATTACCATCGTAAGAACAAAGGCAAGTGCCATTATTTTTGGCATTGTTTTTGGAACTAGTAAAATATATTATAGGAATAAGTAAAGAGGGAGCAGTGTTTATGGAGACTAGGTTTGAATATTTTTATACCATAAGTAACAGACAAATTTCTGCAAGACGTCAGCTCGACATACAAATAGTCCGTCTAACAAACGAACTTTATCTGTAATGCAGTGTGGCGATACACTGGCCAATCGACCACATACGGATATGCTGGCCGAGAAAGACGAGTGATTTGTATTAACAACTCCCCTTATTTCGCTGGAGTAATATCAATTGTAGCGATAGAAGAGTAGCACAAGCCACATCGCAACGATGTTCAATAGAGTAGGAACACTATCGTGATTAACAACCTACTACAGCCTCACCTGTACACAGTCGAGAAGCCTCAACATAGACTTTAAGAGCCGACCCATACATGAAAGTTGTATTCTATGTTCGATCGGTTATAAATGGTATAATTGCCAAGTAGATCAAATGAAGTAAAGTATTTATTGCAACGTCTTAAGAAACCAAGGCACTAAAAAATGTATCATGACCATAAAGTTAAAGATCTTCTGATTCCCTAATATTTACACCACACATGGGTATAGATGATGCAATATGATCGCTGCTTAACATTGATTTTATATGTTAATGATATTCAAACCTTTCAATTTATTTTTAATTTATTCTGACGATTTTTTTTACGATTCCAATGAACGTCTTTGACGATTTTGCCGATTTTTTCTCAAATATTTGACGATTTGATCCTTCATTTATCTCGCAGCTATGGTTGTAGTGACCAATTATGTATGTGGGTCATGAAAAACACTTCTTAAGTAGAGAATCACTTCTAGTAGAAATGT
>JABZEU010000372.1:0-10794 GCA_014635995.1 Sarcophaga peregrina
CCTTTAGTTACAGCATCAGTTTTGAAACCACTAAACGAATAACCCATTACAAGTGGAACAAAGAGAAAGAGAATACTGAGAGTGAAACTAAATGGAATTATTGTCGTTTTTATACCATTTAATACCCTTAAGATATGCATGCTCAGTCAGTGCGTGCATGAGAAAGTGAGAGAGTGAGCTGTGAGAGTACTTTCCATAAAGAACGTGTTAAAAAAGAAAAACGCGTTAGTTTTACAGCAACTTGAAAGCTTTATAATCAGCCTGCCTGGCCTCCTTACTTTGTTGTTTATTCTTCACTTCCGTTTCATGTTTTTGGCATGCAGTGTTCAGCATCTTTTTCGATGTTTTTTTTTTCTCGTATTTTTGATTCAAAATATAGAACAAAGGCTGAGGCATAGTGTCAGAGGTAAAGAATGAATGAAAAAGAGATTCAACGATGAGGTTGAAGTTAATGGCTGTAATTATGAGTTTAATCTTCATGCAAACTTTGTCTATAAATGAGCTAAGTTGAGTTAAGTTGAGTGAGTGAGTGAGTCGGTGAGTGAGTGAGAGAGAGGGAGAAAGCGTGAGTATTTAAAAAAACAAGAGTGCAGAAAAGAAAAACCCGTCAACTGGTTGGGAAAACTTTTTTTTTTAGCAAAAAACAAAGAATGGAAATACAAAAAAAAAAAATCATTTGCAAAACTGTTGGCTGCCATCGAACGTGTTCGTTTATGCAACATCACGTAAAATGTATAAAACGTTACAATCCAAAAAGGATTAAATAATTAAAGGGGTCTGAAGGGTAGGGCAGGGCAGGGCATATGCAAAGTGTATTATTAAAGCATGTTAAGATGAAACTTTTCATATATGCAAGTAACATAAGCGACAAACAAACAATTTTCTTATGTTATAAAGACTCCCCCTCTCTCTCCCGCTCTCTCTTGCTCTCTCCTTTCTTTATTAGAGAGAAGAGCATTAGATTTCATTTCACTTTACTTTACTTCACTTCAATTTTATGGAAATATTGAATTAATGAACTCGCTTAGAGTCATCGTTGTATTAATGGCTCAAATAAATCATAAGCTTAGCGTAAATGAAGTCCCTGGAATACATATGCTTGGTGCTGCTGGGTATACAGTTCCTCTCTGCCCCCTCCCCTCATTTTAAGTGGATTTCAAGTATAACAAAAGAAAGGTAAAGTTTGACAGAAGTTTTTTGGTTTTTTTTTTCTTAAAGAATTGTAAGAGATTAAGTAAAAATGACAAGAAAGAAGGAAAGGAAAAAAAAAGTATTTAAAATTAATTTGTTTAAATAACAAGGCAATGATTTATTGGAAAAGGGGAGGGGAGGGGGTTGGAGTCACCAAGTGTTTTAAAAAATCCTCTTTCTGTTGTTCTTTTGAAAGTAATATGGGAGAGAACTTTAAAGAATTCAAAAAATTAAGGGACTGTTCAATTTCCCTTTAAATAATACCTAAAAAGCTTACTGACCCATCCAGGAAAGCATAACATGATTTACGGACATCATTACTTACTTACTTACTTAATTGGCCATAACAAACAACCCGATTAACGGATTTCGGCCTGCCGCAATACATCCTTCCAGGCGTCTCTTCTTCTTGCGCGCCTACACCAGTTGGTCACACCAATCGATGACAGGGCTTCCTCGACGGATACCCGACTTCCGCAGATACCCGCATCAAATACTCGTTTCGCCGGAGCATCCTCCTTCATTCAAACGACATGGCCGAGCCAGCGCAGCCGCTGGATATAAATACGCTGCGCAACGTCTATGTCGCTGGGAGCTCATATAGCTCACTGTTAGATCGGATGCGGAAATCATTGCCAACTCGCATAGGACCGAAGATCTTACGTAGGGCTTTTCTCTCGAATACTCTCAAGGCTGCTGCATCACTTCTTAATAGGGTCCATGCTTCTGCGCCATAGAGAAGCACGGGTAGGATGACCGTCTTGTAGAGTATTAGTTTCGTCTTGCGAGAGAGGTCTCTGCTACTCAATTGCCTATTGAGACCATAATAGCACCTGTTGGCAAGAGTAATCCTGCACTTGATCTTCAGACGGACATCATTTTTGGTGGTAACGGCGGAGCCAAGATAAATAAATTCCTTGACTGTATCAAAAGTATAGTTATCGGCCGTAATCTGAGAATCAATACGCCGCACGTCTCTACTTGTCGTTACATATACTTTGTTTTGCCCTCATTTACTGCCAGACCCATCTTCTTAGACTCCCGTTCAATAGCGCTAAAGGCAGCAGTAACATCTCGTTTGGTACGCCCTATGATGTCGATGTCGTCAGCGTACGCAAGCAATTGGACACTTTTTTGAAAGATTGCGATGCACTCCTGCCTTTCGCAGAACACTCTCCATGACGAAGTTGAAGAGGTCGTATGATAAGGGGTCGCCTTGTCTGAAACCTCGCACGGTATCAAAAGGTTCGGAGAGGTCCATTCCTACCTTGACGGAGCTGTAGGAATTGCTCAACGTCATTCTGCATAGCCTTATCAGCTTCGCAGGTCTACCGAGCTCAGACATTGCGGCATAAACACGATCCCTTATGGGGCTATCGAAGGCTGCCGTATAGTCGACAAAAAGATGGTGTGTGTCGAGTTGTTTTTCGTGGTCGTTTTCCAGGATTTGGCGCAGTGTGAAGATCTGGTCTATGGTGGATTTGCCAGGTCTGAAGTAGCACTGATAAGGTCCAATCAGTGTTTTGACGAGTGACTTCAGTCGTTCACACAATACGCCTGTAAGAACTTTATATGCGATAGGGAGAATGCTTATACCCCTGTAATTGGCGCATATTGTGGGGTCTCCCTTTTTCAGAACAGGACATCATAGGAAGATTAAAGCCATTGTAGTCTAGTAGAGGTAGTGTGTTGGACATGAGGCCACGGTTCAAACAATTGGGTCATACACCACGAACACAACCTTCACAATGCGCTGCATGAGTAGGGTGCTGGTTTTATAAAAAAAAACAGTGTTGCCAATTTTTTATGGTCAAAACGCCCAGTCCTTTGGCCTTAAAAAGCGCTAAATAATAATTTTAATTATACTCAAGTGCAGCCCTTGCGCTGATCAACTTCTTCCTTTCCCTGATTTGGCGGAACTTGGTTAGTACAGGGACTGCGTTTCACCCGTGGCATCACAACGGGCCGCCATGAGTGCTCAAGTGAGCTTTGTGATATCAGAGCTACCACTACGACCTAACCTAACCTAACCTAACCTAACTATAATCAAAACGCGCTGTAAAAAAGCGTTAAATTATAAAAAAAGAAAAAAGTAGTAACAATTGCGTTTCCTCGCGCTGTAATAGGGATTTACGACTCCTAAAGATTTTGGAACCGATAGGCCAGTTCCTAAGTATTTAAAAAAAATTTAAAACACTATTTAGTGATAAGTCGTTAGTGATAAGTCTTTATTTTTGTGCACTTAGTGTCCAAATGCATAAATTACCCTAGTGGTCGACTGACTAAATTGATTTGCAAACAGCTACATAAAGTGCTAGGCTAAAGGATGCTAGGCTTTTTTGATCCTAGGTTAAATTTGTGGTAAACGTTATATTCTAAAGCACCGAAAGGTTTTATAGCCTTCTGGTGTTTCACTGCATAAGGCTTTGATCATATCTAATGGCCTAATCCATTTCTTGAATAAAGCATCAGTCACTCAAGCCTTCCCGTATTTTTGTTTGTACAGAAATTACGGAAATTTGTCGAGGGTTGTAAAATAGTACGAAGAATGATATCAATGTGGAACTAAAAAATTCGAATAGAAAAAGCTTAAAAAAGCACTAAAGAGAAAAATGTGATTTTTCTGTGTTTGAAACGCGCTAAATTGGCAACACTGTACTCTAAGCAAATTTCTGGCAAAAACTCTTAAACGAAATATAAATTGCCGTGAAAAAGTTGGTTGGAATCGACTTTAAATTGTAGATCCCACGCAGCTAATGTATAAAAATTAACACACACAACATAAGTGGTGTGAAAAACTAATTCGTAATCCTGACTGAAGTAGTGTATTGGCCAGGGTTCGACCCCTAGGCCAGACATCAAAACAAAATACAAAAAGTATTTCTCAGCAGATTTCTGGCAAAAATTCTGTAAAAGCAAATAAAATTGCCATGAAAAGTTTCTCAAAAATCTGTCGTTCGTAGTCGACTTCAAACTGTAGGTCCCGTGCCACTCATGTAGAAAATTAACACACACACAACATAAGTGGTGTGAGAAACTAGGTCCATAACTCTGACTGAAGGGTTGTGATGACCAATTATGTATGAATGTAATCCTAACTTAAAATTTGTATTACAAAATTCTATTTCTTTTAGAAAGATTAGGCAGGCCCCCCCTACATATTAGTGTTATATTAGTCAGGATGATCCAGTTAACTCCAAATGGACATAGGTGCTACCATCGTACGTTATAATAGCCATGTTTTGCGAATGAAGTTGAACAAACCTTCGAAGAGAAACACATCAGCAGATTCAATTGCACTCTGATTTATTCATACTCACTACACAACATTGATTTATAAGGACACGTTGCGATCAGTAGGCTTACAACCTTCACATCAAACTCATACCATTCGAAATATGTTTGATTCATAAGCCTCATACTCATTTAGATTCATAACTTTAGAAAAATACTTAGAAATGATTCGATGACTCGAACAAAGCAAACATCCAACCTTCTAGTGAGTATTTTAGTGTTAGTAAGCGATTCATACTTATTTTATGCTGTGTGTGGGGGTGTTGAATTACTGCGAATTGTAAGCAGCAACATCATACATGTTGTGTTAAGTATGAGTATGATGGGAGTACACTTCAAACTTACAATATGAGTAGAGGAGGTTCCATGATATTAAAATAAAGTATGAATGCAGATAAGAGGATGATTCGATTCTTCTGATCTCTGTTACAGTTATTCAATGAATATTAAATTTTTTAAAATGAATTTTAAATTCACAATAAAAAAACCATTTAAATCTGTGTTGCATTCAAATGGCATTATTGCTGCTGCTGCTGTTAATGGCTTATTGTCGCATTTAGCTGGTAACCTAAGTTAGAGTAATTAAGCCAATAAATCATAAATAAAATTTGTACACTTTTTTTTGGTTTGAATTTTGAATGGGGGATTATTAAACAATAAATTATGTAAACAGAATAGTCAACATTCGTTTCGCCTTTATAACCTTTAATACGAGTGAGTGTGTATACGTGGCATTAATTTATAAAAATTTTTTTAGTTTTTCCTCTCTTCTGGTTTTATTTTTTTTTAATTTCTTTTTTAATTTCTTTACAATATTTTGTTTTTTTCCATATTTAATATGCCAATTTTAATTACTTTCTATTTATGGCATCGACAAGGTTTTTTTCCCCCATTTTTTTTTAAAAATTTGTTTGGTTTTACAACCATTAAGCCACAGTAAAAGCTAAGCTTGAATAATAAATTGTATATTGCAAGCATTTTTGAGAAATTTCAAAGCATTTCTAATACCCCCCACTGTAGTTGAGTGTAAATTACTAGGGGGAGAGTTATTAAAATGCCATTATTCCAGGGGCCATAGTGAAAACTAGTTAGTAAGGAAGGAAGCCATATTGTTACAAGAGAAATTTTAGTTTCATTACTGGAACCCTTTTTGGGTGGTATTTACTGTATGTAATACAGTTTTTGTTGGCTTTTAATAACACGGTGCAACAGTGAAAATACAACCGAGTAACTATATAGTCCATGTTGTTCAGTTAGTTGAGCAGAACTCAAAAATACCTTTTAAAACTTGTATTATTTGACAAAAAAACTGTTTTTTTTACTTTATTTTGCGCACAAATTTCTAAATTACTCAAACATTTCTAATCCAATTTGAAAAATTTTAATCTTATTAGAAAGGAAAGAGATAGACCTTTCAAATGGCAGGCATAAACAAAAACTGGTTATTTTTGACTTTACTTATAAATTTCTAGATTACTTAAACATTTGTGATCCGATTTTCTAAATTTAAATCTTATTGGAAAGAGGAGAAATAGACCTTTAAAACGGTATACATACATCTATGATTTGACTTAATTTGCTATGAGATTTGATGTGATAAACTTGGAAAATTCGAATTTTTTCATATTTTTTCAAGTTTGTTTATTCATAGTAGCAAACTTTAATAAAAAATATAGAATAAATGATAATATTCTTAAGGCCTACTCTCTTCTGAAGAGATTGAGTCATCATTTGATCAAATCGAACTAAAATTATCGTAGTTATTATATAAATAGTCTAACAGTCGTGTTATATTTTTTATTGTACGTCATCTCATCAAATAAACTTTTAGTTCAAAAATTTTTAGAATATCTTAATGGATCTTGAAATTTAAATCTTATTGGAAAGAGGAGAAATAGACCTTTAAAACGGTATACATATATCTATTATTTGACATAATTTGCTATGAGATTTGATGTGATAAACTTGGAAACTTGGAATAATTTTCATATTTTTCAAGTTTCTCCGTTTATAGGAGCAAACTTCAATAAAAAAATATAGAATAAATGATAATATTCTTAAGGCCTGTTCTCTTGTAAAGAGATAACACGACTGTTAGACTATTTAGATAATAACTACGATAATTTCTGTCCGATTTGGTCAAACGAGCTATCAATCTCTTCACAAGATAATGCACTATCAGAATTTTATCACTTATTTCATATTTTTCTAATAATTCTGAGAAATTATTCAACTAAAAGTTTTATTTGATGAGATTATAAAAAATATTCCATGACTGTTAGACTATTTATATAATAACTACGATAATTTTTGTTCGATTTGATCAAACGAATATGCAATCTCTTCACAAGATAATGGACTTTCAGAATGTCTTCACTTAATGTATATTTTTAAGTAAAGTTTGCTGCTATGAATGCTCAAACTTGAAAAAATATGAACAAAATTTGAATTTTCCTAGTTTACCTTATCAAATCTCATAGCAAATTAAGGCGAATAATTGATATATGTATATCGTTTGAAAGCTGCATCTTTCCCCTTTCAAACAAGATTTAAATTTTGGAAATCGGGTCAGAAATATTTAAGTAATCCAGAAATTTGTACGTAAAGTAAAAAAAAAACAGTTTTTGTCAAATCAAATCAAAAAGTTTAAAGGGTTCGAGAAATATAAAAGAAAATATTTTTGAGATCTGCTTAACAAAACTCACAACCTATACTAAGACATTAGCCGGGTGTATTTAATTTTTTTATTATTTTATTTTGTTGCATAGTGTAGTTTTTATTTTTTTTTATTTTGTTGCATAGTGTAGTTTTTAATTTCTTTTTGTGTGTGTGTTTTAATGTAAAAATATTTAAAAAGTATGGCAAATCTATGGATTAGTTTTGAATTTTTATATTTGAAAGCATGTATACGTATGTATACGTACGTACGTGTGTATATGTATGCATAAGCAATGAAATTTTGTGTAGGTGTAGCTGTATAGGTGTATGGGTAAGTGTGTCTGTGTATGCATACATTTCTACAAATGTCGTTTAGTAATTTATGTTCTAAAATACATTTACTTGACTCTACTGCTTGCTTTCTCTCTCTCTCTCTTCCTACTTTGCCTCCTATATGTAGGCATTGGCGTTTTCGTAAATTTTCATTTCAAATTATGTTTAAGTGCCGGAAAATGTTATAAATCTGGGTTAGCCATTCATTCATTCATTTGTTCATTCGTTTGTTCGTTCCTTCGGTCTCCGTTCATTGCGTTTGTCTATCCGTCCATTTAGATTTACAATACACATACACACTTACACATATACAAGCTTACATTTGCTGCTAAGCATTTAGCCATTCATGTTATTTAAGCTTAGTAAGGCACTTATGGCACCATTAATCAATTTCCAAATCAAAATGTTTCATTTTTTCCTATGCCTGCATTAGCATTTGTTTTTTTTTTCAAGTTATTGTCGTTGTCGCTTTGAACGTTAAACGTTGTTGCCGTTATTGTTGTGTTTCAACTTAAAACACAACAACACATTAGTATGATGTACAGGCAAATAAGAAAGAAAAAACAAAATATCGGCCTGTACACTCGCACTTAACATTTAGCAACGACAACAATAACAACAACAGCCTAATAATAAGCAACGTAAAATTGAAGAAAGTAATGTTTTGTGCTTACCACCACACTTACAAACTTAGAGAAGAGCTTCATTTCCAAGGTCGCGATATATATCATATGACAATAACAAACAAACAACAGCAGCAGCAAACATGTACATGGAATTTCTACTACAATTTGATATTCATGTTTAGGAAGAAGAATAACAGCAACAACAAAAACAACTACCATAGCAAGCAAGCAAGCAAGCAACAATGAGAAACCATCAATTTCAGTTAAACAAACTCTCATATAAACACACACACACACACACACCCGCATTTATGCTGTCGTGCTGAAGAGTATAAGCAAAGGAACCGAACGGTAAAACACTCAACAATAATGGCACCAGGCGAGACCATTAATATTAAGGATTTCCGAAAATTATTTTTCGTTTTCATTCGGTTGGTTGTTATTGTTGTTGTAGAAAAACAAAACTTACACACGACGCACTTCAATTATTGTTGTTTTTACTATGAATGTATGTATACGATTACATTTATTCGTTTATATGTACGTACGTTAACGTAAAGCCTTAAAGGAATTTGTCTCACAATACGTACGTCCGTACGTCAATGCTTAAGGAAATCGATTATGTTGGTGTACTTGTACATACATAAGTAAGTATGGGTATATTTGATTGAAGTTTTTTTTGTTGTTGTTGCTGTTGTTGTTGTTTATCTATTTGTGTTTGTTTGTTTACGTCTTCGTTTTCTTCTTGAGAAGACAATAGGCAAGGGTCACATTACCGGATAATTTGTTATTTTTATTTATTTTTTTTTCTTTCTTTCTTCCTTCCTGTTTTCAGTTCCTTTCTCCTTACCTTTCCGTTTGTTTTTTTTTTTGTTCTTCTTCTTTTTTAACATTTGTTTTTATTTACCGTAGAAATAAAAATAAAAATAAAAAAAAAATTCAAAACAAATAAAACACAAGATGCCCTATGAATTTAAAATAATTTTTTTTATAAATTCTTAAGAACAAAAAATACAAACAAACATACACACACACAAAGCTATTCATATCTATGTATGTACACATACACATACAAAAATTTTAAAAGCGTGTGTATTAAAGCCAATTGAGGCTTAAATTTCCCAGAAAAGAAAAAAAGAAAGGAAGAAAGAAAATGAATTTTTTATTTGCCTGTTGAATTTCCAAGCAAAACCAATTAAAATTGAATTCCCGGAGACGACAACTTTTCCCCAAAAAATTGTTTTTAATTATGCTTTACAAACACATATACACTATACACGCATACATATTTATTGAAATAAATTCCCTTTGGTATTAGTCTGTCAGTCGTTTTTTTTTTTTGAAAACAATTTCTAAGCTTTAGATATACGGTAACCAGGCGTTTTATTTGGAATTTAAAACTTGATTTAAACAAACTTTAGTCGGAAATAATACAACAAAACATATTTTGATCTTTTCGGCAATAATTTAACGTTTGGGAAAATGAATTGAAAATTTAATTTTTTTTTCTACTAGACTGAAATTATTGTTTAATGTTGTTCATGGCATAAAAGAATGAAGCGTTTTAGAAATAAAATTTAAAGAAATATCCTTGCACAAGTTTGTCAAATTAACATTAATTTTTGAAATGTCTTTTTCTCTCTCTCTCTCTATTTACATACGTATGTACATTAGAGCGACTCAAGTTGTATGGAAGCGAAATTCGTGCTCGATGTACCCCTCTAAAAATGAACCTTGGACTTTTTAAGACAACATTTAAAATATTTCGGCTCCAGCTTCGACCTCTCGTGAGCTGGACCATTTTGAAAAAGGCTCTATTTTTGAATGTTTTGTTAATATGAGGATCTGTTGCCTTACCAACATATACAATATCTATATCATAAGAAAGGCTTTTTTAAGGCGCGTCCAACAGTATATACAATTTTTCCAAGGTTCATTTTTAGAAGGGTACATCGAGCACTTTTTTTTGGTGAGTCGCTCTAATGTACATATGTATGTATGTATGTATCAAATGATATTCCTTTACAAATATTTTACAATAATCAATACAATTTCCTTTCATTACAGCTTCAGCTGCAGCTCCAGTTGTTGCTTCCATGAATGCTATTGATGATGAAAATTATCTTCCATAAAAGTCATACGTGGTATGTATTAAAAATTATGTTTATGAGTAGATCGGTACGTGTGTTATGTGTTGTTAGATTATATTCACATACTTAAATATATTTACATATGTATGTATAGAAAAACTTTACTTGAATAAAAAAATTTTTTCTTCATAATATTTAAATATTTGGAAAGCAATGATATTTACATCAGCCTTCTTAACTCTGTACTATCATGGACAGCAGCAGAAGTCTGTATAGTTTTGGAAAATGTTCTGCAACAAGGCTTTGGACTCGTAACAGAAAACTTAAGACTTTCATCTCCTCATCTTTATTGGCTAACTAGCAGATTGTACTCGGTGTTGCGGGGGTTATGAAAATAACAATAAATAAAAATCCGGTTTTGAAACCGGCTTCTTAAAAAATGCAATCTTTCCAATTATTCGGAAACCGGTTTGTCAAACAACTCAGTTTTTTGAATACTCTAAGGTTTTTGAATACTCTAAGTTCTAAATATAATGCATGCAATTTGTCCGTTTTTTCGCCTCTTTCCCCCTTTTTGGACCTCTTTTGTTTCAATTTTATAA
>JABZEU010000373.1:0-10792 GCA_014635995.1 Sarcophaga peregrina
ACAGCACCTATTCACAACTAAAGTAGTCTGCAAGAGCTATATTACCTACACTACATGTGTATATATAAAAAGCCCTTGCAGATTTATTCTAACAAGACTATGTGCTATTGTGCAATAGATCTAACCTTACACCCCCCTCAGGAGAAAGTATATTATTTTAACGTATCGATAAACTCCTTCTTGTAAATATCAAAGCACAAGAAAAACATAGACAGTAACAAGGGTCCGAAGATAATGCCCCAAAAACCAAATATTGAAAGCCCCAATATAACCCCAAATACGGTAATAAGCGGATGCGTAGAAGCGATACGCTCCTGAAGTATAAATCGCACCAGATTATCTATATTACTTATTACCAACAAAGCATAGATAGTAAGACCTATAGCCGAACCCCAATTGCCGGACAGACCCATGTAGAGCGCCAACGGAAACCACACCAAAGCCGTACCGAAGAGAGGTATGATGGTAGCAAAGCAAGTAAAAAAGCCGAACAAAATAGGATCGGGCGCATCGAAAATAAAATAACCTATTGTGGCAAAAAAACCTTGTATGATAGCCAACAGCGGTATACCAATAGCATTGGCGCGCACCATCTTGTCTATCTCGTCGACCACACGTCTTTTGTATTTCTCTTTAAACGGAAGCAAGTCGTACAAATACGCCTCCATCTTCTCGCGAGCCACCAACATAAGTAAAGTATAAATAGCATAACCACCGAGTTGATCATAAACGAGCTAACCTGCCCCACTACAATCTGAGCTGCACCCGTAGCCACACCCGCTACCTTAGACAAATTATTAACACTGAGCAGGTTGAGACCTGTATTTTTGTTGATGGTATCGACAAAGTCGCGAATAAACTTCAACAGACCGTGCATATTAACGTCTGCCACACTTATTTTGTTGATAAGCAGCCACACCACCAAAAGGCAGGGATAAGAAAACACAAAAGCGTCTCGCCCAGTATCAGCAGAGCAGCCAAACTGCGCTTCATACTACGCACCTCGGTCAGATGCCTCATCTGTTTACGTACCAACACATATACCGTAAAAGCACCCAATACACCACTCAAAAAAGGAAGTACCTCGTACAAGATAATAAAGCCCATCAGGAGAACCAAAATAAGCAGTGTGTAGTTAAAATACGACTCTTTAGATTTTATCATACTAGTTATCAACTTAGATTTATTAGCTCCAATTGTATAAAATTAGATTACTTGCTTTAAATTACTTTAAGAAAAACAATTATAAATAAGATAAGTTTTTAAATACTACTCTTTATTGGTTAAATTATGAATATTTGCTCAATAAAAAAATGAACAATTCACAAAACTATTTATTGTTAGTTGCGAATTGCACATTTCTATCACTAAACAGATAGCCACCTTGCCCCAAAGGCAGATCGGTCTATTCTCTTATTTCTGCGTTGTTATAGCGCTTTTACGCTGCCTGCTCCTTTTATTTCTTGCTTCGTAATTTGAGGACTACCCTTGTAAACCACATTTCCGTTGCCCTTAATCTCGATGCTCAGTTCTTGCAAAGCATTGATATTTAGGTTACCGTTGCCACGTATTATACACTCCATATTGTTTGTAGGCATATCAAAAGCATTAACATCTCCATTGCCCGACACCTCGATTTTAGCTTTATCTACTTGTCCGCCCAGCTGCAAATCGCCCGAACCACGTAGGTTAAACTCGGCTGTAGCAAACACCAAGTTATCGGCACTAAAGTCGCCCGCACCTCGCAAATCGAGCTTAAAATTATCGCCCGCAACAGCTCCTTTCAGGTAAATGTCAGACGATCCTTTGTTTTCAACATACTTCAAACTAGGCGAGTTGGTATAGATATGTACACCTTTGGTAGGCTTTATGTCCTGACGCGGCTCGATACGCAATACATTTTGTTGCGACTCTATCTTCATCACCGGCAATATATTGGCATCTGTTTCGATACGCAAATAAGTAGGCTCTCCGGGTTTAGCCTCGTAAACAACATCGGCACTGCCCTCTACCCGTATCTCGTTGTAATTGTCAATAGCTATCTCTTCCGAAATGATATTTCCGTCGCCTTCTACTTTACTAGTGCAAGAAACGCTAAGCAGCAATACGCTCAGAGCCAATGCTCCTGTTCTGAATAATTCTATAGTTTTCATAAATATCTGTTTTTGTGTGGGGGGAGATACATCTGCAAAACGTATTTTTCTATTTATTTAGCTATCTCTCTGCCTTTTAGCACATAGCTCATATCGCCCATAGTATGTACCGTAAACTTGCCGTCTGCATAAGTTACTTTTGATACTGAAGCATTGTCTAAGTGTCCGCGCAACAGCTCGGCTGCACCCAAGTTTTGCAACATAGCTATTATACTCATGCCATGCGCCACAACCAGCACATTTACGTCTCTGCCCTTGCGGCTCTCGCAGTCGGCAATTTCGTATAAGGCTTTTTGTGTGCGGCTTTCTACATCTTTAAAGCTCTCTGCCATGCCCGAGGGTTCTATTTCGTGTACGGCATTCAATGTCATTTCGGGTGTAACCTTACCTTCGGCTATACCCTTAAACAAATCTTCCATCGAGCGGAAATGCAGATAAAAAGCAATATCGGTCCACATTCTACGATTGTAGTCAGACTCGTAAGTACCAAAACCAGCCTCTCTGAAGCCATACAATTCGGTTATAGGCAAATCGGTTTGTCCTTGCTCTTTAAGAATTATTTGTGCAGTTTGCAGAGTACGACGCAGATCGCTGGTAAATACCGATTCGAACTCTATGTCTCTAAGCCCCATGCCCAGATACTCGGCTACCTCAATACCTTCTTTCGTCAAGCCGGAGTCGCACCATCCCTGTACTTTGTCAAAAGTATTGAGCATCGTTTTACCATGTCGTACTATGTAAAATGTTATCGTAGAATTCATAAAATGAAAGTTATATCGTTTATTTTCAAAAATTTCTTGTTCGGGTTTCTTATTACAAATATAACATTTTTTACCATAGAGCCTGCACTCCCGGTCATTTTTTGAAACATCGTCTTACAATCTATACCAATAGCCAGCCCCTGCCATTTTACATTGCCGATGAGTATACTCTAAAGATAAATTTGTGCCGACCGTATCCGAAACATTGCGATCAAAAAAGGGTACGCAATAGAGATCTGCAAAGGTATCTTTTGCATACACTTTTGCACGGGGTATACCCTATTATATAAATATTATCAAATAAATTTGATAATATAATAAGTATCTATAACCCCCTCTCTGTCCCCAAAATAGTAATTGGATTGTTTTACTCCTGCTGTTCAAAAAAATATTTGGATGAAAGATTTGCTTAGACCGAAATTACAAACCATTTTATCTGTACTTAGCACAGCCCCCTGCAACGAAGAAGTTGATACATCGCAAAAAAACAACTCTTACCCGTTTTTTTAAGAAGGGGTAAGAGTTGCAAGTTATATCTGTTGCAGCAAAGAGTCTAAAAGAATTATTGATTCTTAAATCGTGCTGCTTATCGTACGGCAACGAAGGTTGCCGACGGATATATGCTTATTGTAATCTTTTCAATCTGTAAAGCAATTGTTGTATTGCTTCTTGATAGTCGTCCAAAATTGCTTCTGTAAATGCTTCGCAGAAATAAGCTCTTGCTTTTTCTACTTCGTTAAAGAAGTCGCTTGCATGTTTTACAATGTCCGTAGGAGTTTTAATTTCAGGAACTACTATTTCAATGTCGCCTGCCATAGCTATTGTAGTTTCTACAATACGGTCGGTAACGTCCAATAAATCGTCTATTGCTTGGTCTAGTGCCATGTGTTTAGCGTAGCTGCCTGCGCCTGTTACATGCCAATGAAAAAGTTTAAGACTATTGTTGAAAGAAACTAATTTTCCGAAAAAATTTCCTATTTCTTTATTACTTACAGTAATACCTTGTACTGTTGTTTTTAAAGTTGAAGTACTCATAGTTGTGTGATTTTTTAATTAATTTTTCAGTTTAATATTGATCTTTTTTTATAAGAACAGCAAAAAACGTATTTGTTATAAATTAAACAATCTGTTTGTTATCTATAGTGTAAACACATGTATGTGCATTTTGTTCATTTCAAAAAATACAAAAAAGAATATTTTTTTTAATAAATAAAACAGCTCGCTAGCTTATTCTTATGCTTTAGACAAATATAGTAAAAAATTTCAACCCATCCAAAAAATCTATATTTTAAAGTATTAAATAGATTTTATATATATAAAAAAAGTTTAAGAACCTGTACAAGATACATGCTCTGCAAAGCAGTCCGATAATTGTGCTGCACATTCATAACCGTGATGATAAAAATGCAACAACTTGTCGATGTTCTTTTCGGTTCGCTTTATCGTTATCGGCTCTGTGGTCGTATTACTATAGCCTTGCCCTCGTCCTCGAGTTTGTCTACCAAATCTAGTTGAGCATTATACACATCATTGCGTTGGTTTATTGCCTCTCTGAAGTTGGGGTACTCTCTATATATCCATCGTGGCGCACGCAAACTACTGCCTCGCTTGCGGTAGCCCTTGTTGCGGGTCTGTATTATAACCATCTTTTGGTAACCCGAGTCTAAGGCACGTTGCGCCGGAATAGAATCGCAAACACCACCATCGAGCATAGGTGTGCCGTCTACATTTACTATTGGCGAGAATAAAGGCATACTGCTCGATGCACGCAACAGATTGAGCAAGCGCGCAAAGTCCGAGTACTCTTCATGATACTCCGCCTTGCCCGTAAGGCAATTGCTGGTTACCATCTCGAAACGAATACCTCGATTGGCATAGGTACCGAAGTCAAACGGCAACAAACGATTGGCACTTTGTCAAAGAGCAGATCAAAATCTAAATAATTGTGTTGTTTAATAAGGTGCTTAAGCCCCATGTAGTCGTACTTTTTGAGCAGTCCTATAGTGCTTTCTTTAGAGCGCCCTCGCTGGTTCGATACATACGATACGGCATTGCAAGCTCCCGCCGAAACTCCTACCACGTAAGGAAACTCTATGGCATAATCCATAAAATAATCGAGCACTCCGGCAGTAAACACTCCCCGCATAGCTCCCCCTTCGAGTACCAAAGCGTGTGTATTGAGTACTAGTCGGTGATTGTTGTCACCTTGTGTATTTGTCATATCGTCTACAGATTACTTATTTATAGCAAAATCGTCTTTTTTTTAAGAACACGTGAAGGTGGGTGTGTATGTGTATCATCATCCATCGTGTCAAATCTAAGTCTAAGGTGTTTTTGTTCTTAAAAAAAAGATTTGTATAAGTTCAAATAGCTACACCAATAGTAACTTGTCAAAAAAAACAAGATCAATAGATTTTGATCTTGTTTCTTATACTAAAAATAAAAAGCTTTCATTTCTATCCGTTATCTTTTCAAATAACAATTCAGATATCATGATTTGCTATTTTATCGACCTGCTTTCTCTTTTAACTTTTCGTCAAGCTCATCCAAATCGTCAGATGCTTTACCAAGCAAGTTGCTTGCCATATGAGAAGCTCTTTCCTTACCTGCCAACACTTCTTGTTTAGCTTTGATACCGGCTCTCATTGCTTTTCTTTTACCTCTTCTAAGGTGATGCTCTGCATCATCTTTCGCTTTGTTAAATTTGTCGTAAAGCTCTTCTTTAGTATCCTCATCTATCAATTTAGAAGCTGCATATACTGCTGCAGCACCTACTGCTAGTCCTATTAAAAATTTTTTCATAATCAAGTATTTTTTATTACGTTAATACTACTTATTTCTCAAAAATAAGATTTTATCGGCAAGAAAACTAGGGTTGCTGCAAGCAAAAAACTTAATATTTCGAAAAATTAAGCATGCTTTGCTACCCAATCCCGGTTTTTATTTCAACTGGTTCTCTATTTTATCTTTTGCCTTGCCGGCTTCGTTTTTAGTATCCTTTACTATCTCTTTGGTTTTGTCTACAGCCTTATCTGTAATCTCTTTAGTCTTATCGGCAGTCTTGTTGGCAACATCTTCGATCTTGTTTTTAGCATTTTCCGAAACTTCTTTAACGCCTTGCTCAGTCTGATCTATCACATTGCTAGCCGCAGCAGCGTCAGTCGATGCAGCCGAATCTACCGCAGTTATAGTTGTAGTAACCTCTTCGTTTATGGTTGTAGTTATACTATCTGAAGCACTGCCCGAGTTATCGGTTTTAGAACCGTTACATGCTACAAAAGACAAAGTCGAAACTGCCACAAAGGCCATCATTGCAATTTTTTTCATTTTCTATTACGTATTATTTATAAAATTAATAACGCTACAAAGATAAAAAGGTTTGCTCGAAAAACATATTAGATCTGTTAAATTCGTTTTATATTTAAAATCTATCTGTTTTGTCTCACAAACTTCAATTTGTACAGAAATCAAAATGACCTAAAAATGATATACAGAAGCAACAGCCATTTATTTTAATTTTTATATCTTTGAGGTCGTTTAGACTAATATCATTACTTAAGATACTATATTATAGATACTTTTTGAAACTACATGATGACGACAATAAAGTGTCTGTTGCATTAACTTAAATAAACTATGAAACGAATCAATTTTAACGGTAAACAGCTAAACCTCGTAAGCGAATCTGAATACATAATCTATCAAACCGTCCATTCGAATAGATACGAAGGACTTATCTTACAAAAAAACGGACGGCTGGTCAATTGTATTTTGAAAAAATCTGCTGCACTAGATATTAAAAGTGCCTATATTGCAATCCCTATCGTAGTAGAAACACAAGAATTATATCCCGTAAACGATGCTGCACTCGAAGAAGAAGCCAAACGAATATTAGACACCGATGAGTCCGAATGGTATACACAAGGCAGCCAAGCCAACTGGTTTTACGGATTGGGTGCATTGGCTGTTAACAACACTCCGGGTACATTTCGCGTTACCAATGGTGTCCACGTAGGCAACAGTTGGAGTCCGCGTTACTACCGATCGGGATGGAGAGGGCGGAAGCCGTGCCGGCATCAAAACCTACAATATAGCTCGTATTGGTAAGGGTCTAGGATGGATATCAATTGGAGTCGGTGTATTACTCGATGGTATTGGTGTAGGTATATATGTATTTAGCGATCAGAACTCTCCAAATGCAGTCCACCCTGCAAAGGCTGTATTTAATTTTGGAATAAGCATTTACGGATTGTTTAACCCAGTAGTTTCAGTATCATATTTTTTTATTGATAGTTTCTATCCCGGCGGTTGGAATCAAGCACTAAAAGACAGAAATGATTTAGAAGAAAGAAATCAAAGAATAGTACCCGGATTTAGACTAAATCCCAAAGAATATTAATTTATGAGTCTACTAAAAAAAGGTTATCGTTATTTATTCTATAAAATTTATCGTTTTTTTGAATCCAATGAATTTTCAGCATGGTGGAGTGAATGGAAAGCAGCTCTAATTATAAATATTTTATTCATATTATTATGCTTTCAACTTTTTCATATTATAAAATCTACATAGATAAATATGTCAATATATATTCTGTATATTATTGGTTTATTATACTATTCATTTTTATAAATATCTATAATTATTATTTTTTTATTTACAAAGATAAATGGAAACTTATTGTCAAAGAATTTGATAAGTTACCCAAGAAAAAAAATAAAATGGGTAGCTGGTTAGTCTTCCTTTTTATATGCTCGCTTTTTATTAATCTAATCTATTCATTTTATTTGGGAAGTCAAATTGATTGGAGTCAATACAGATAGATGATGTAATCGGAATGGTAGAAATCAAGCACTAAAAGACAAAAATGATTTAGAAGAAAGAAATCAAAGAATAGTACCCGGATTTAGACTAAACCCCAAAGATTATTAATTTATGAATCTATTAAAAAAAGGTTATCAGTATCTGTTTTATAAATTCTATCGTTTTTTTGAGTTTGGTGCATTTTCAGCCTGGTGGAGTGAATGGAAAGCAGCTACGTACGTTAATGTTATATGCTTCTTCTTAATATTTTCTTCAATTATTTATTTTAGAATATTTATAAATCCTTATATAAATCTACTTCCTAATAAATTTATCGTAGTATCTATAGCTTCGTTAGTTATGGGCTTTAATTATTATCTTTTTATATATAAAGATAAATGGAAACTTATTGTCAAAGAATACGATAAACTTCCGAATATTAAAAATCGAATAGGTGGGGTTCTTGTGTGGTCTTTTGTTGTCTTAGTTATAACCAATTTAGTTTATGCATTTTACTTAATGAGTCAAATTGATTGGAGCCAATATAGATAAATCTGCAAATAAAAAAACAAAAGCACATCGGATAAAGATCCGTGTAGCTTTTGCTTCTTTATATTTTTAATAAGGCTTGTACAGAACTTACCACTTAATAGCCATACCTGTAGCAGTATATGATGAGATAAAGTCTTTCATTTTCTCATTCCAAACTTTTTGATACTTTATCTTCACATTAATCAAACCGTAAGCGCCTACCTTGCGTGCATTATCAGCCAAAACACGTACAGCATCGTCGGGAGTAGCTTCAATGTATGTAACATTAGCGTTGCCCATAAAGTTTACATTGGCTGTACTATTAGAATATCCGCTTTCTACGTAAGAAATAACGCTACCCACAGGTTCGTATTCGAAATTTACTGATGTAGCCTCTGTTATAAACATATCGTAGCTCGCGTAATCGATAACAGCTCCATATTCTCCGTATTGATGAAGCGAAACTGTACACGATGATAAGCCTGCTACAATGGCACACAACAAAAATAATTTTTCATAATTATTTATTACTTTATATAATTTTAACCGCAACAAATATAATCTTTTTTCATCAAAAAGATCAAAAAAATATATTATACTGTGCTATGTAAACAGTTGTGATATATTGTATAAATAGCAAACGCCTGCATCTAAGTTTATCTATCTCAGATGCAAGCGTTTTTCGAGCGTATGGTTGTGCAGCCTTTTTACGATATGTTAAAATTTATAACCCAGCGTACACGTAGCATTCATATTGTGCCAACTATCGCCACCGGTAAATGCCGAAGGTTTGTCTGAGTTAGTTGTTTTGTTTATGTTGACCAATCCGTATTCATAGCCTACATTTACAGAATAGTGTTGATACTCTACTCCGATAGAGCCTACAAGACCGAAATCCATCTTCTTAAGTTGCAAATCGTCGAAATTGGTATATTCGTAATGCTGATCTTTTATACCCGCCAGATTTGTATCATAGCTATATCTGCCTTTGCCGTATACTGAAACGGCTCCATACAATCCTCCCGATGCATAGATATTAACACCTTGACCTACATTGCTACGATAGCCAACCATGAGAGGTAGTTGTATATAATTCATGTGAATACTAATATTCTTATGACCTTTTTCCAACACGCCTGCGTTTTGACCTTCAAAATACTGGTTGTATTTACCACCCTTCATCATAAAGTCTATACCCGAACGTACAAATAGGTTTTTATTAAAGCTATAGTCTACCACTATACCCGCTGCCACACCACCTCGCATCGTATAGTTGTCTATGCTCGATGTGGCTAACGAAGCACCTGCTTTGACACCAACCGACAATGGATAAACTGACTGAACTTGTGCACTCAAAGACAGTCCGCAACTCAACAAAACTCCTAGTATAATTTTTTTCATAAGCCTTTAGTCTTTATTTTTTTAATGACTCAAAATTAGTATTTTAAATGTATATTAAGCACCTATCTGGGGTTTAACTTTTATTAATCTATAAAGATTTAGTTTCTGATTTAGAACAATCGGAATCGAAAAAATGTTCTTATTTTTAAATGCATAATATTATGACAAAATAAAACTAAAAATCTTATGAGCAAAAAAATAGCAGATCAGCTAGTCGATACGCTGATCGATGCCAATATCAAACGTATTTATGCTGTTACAGGCGATAGTCTGAATGAAGTAAACGATGCCGTACGTCGCAACGACAAAATTGGTTGGGTACACGTACGCCACGAAGAAGTAGGTGCTTATGCAGCAACAGCCGAGGCTGAACTAAACGGAATAGCCTGTTGTGCCGGTAGTAGCGGACCCGGGCACGTGCATCTTATCAACGGGTTGTACGATGCTCATCGCAGCAATGCTTCGGTGCTTGCCATAGCTTCAACTTGCCCATCGTTTGAGTTTGGTACAGACTATTTTCAAGAAACCAATACTATAAAACTATTTGACGATTGTAGCGGATATAATCAGATAGCAACTACACCCCAACAGTTTTCGCGTATGTTGCAAGCCGCTTTACAACACACGGCTACTAAAAAAGAAGTTGCAGTGTTGGGACTTCCCGGCGATTTGGCTGCACAACCTGCCGACAAAGGACTTACGGCAACACAGCTATTGCCTACCCAATCGGTATACAGACCTCAAGATGCGGAGATACAAGCCTTTGCCGACCTTATCAACGAGAGCCAAAACATAACAATCTATTGCGGTGTAGGCGTTCGCAATGCACATCAAGAACTGAATCGAGTTGGCATCGTTAATCAAAGCGCCCATCGGCTACTCGTTTCGCAGTAAAATGGTGGTTCAGTACGACAATCCTTACGAAGTGGGTATGACCGGACTTTTGGGCTTACCTTCGGCATACAACAGTATGCACGACTCAGACCTGCTTATACTTTTGGGTACAGATTTTCCGTATCACGGATTTATGCCTCAGGGTATTAAAATAGTACAAGTAGATTCTCGTCCTGAACGCATCGGTCGACGTGCCAAAGTAGATATGGCGTTGGCAGGAAACATAAACGATACGCTTAAAGCCGTACTTC
>JABZEU010000374.1:0-10788 GCA_014635995.1 Sarcophaga peregrina
TATCGGCAACATCATTTTTTTGTCGGAAATATTTGGAGAGACGTCATTTATATAGCAAATCTGTCGACGAAGTAATTTTCTGTAGGAAATCAAATGACAATATATTTTTCTATAGGAATTTTTTTCTTCATACACCACCCGACCAAATCATTTCTCGAACTTTTCTAGTAATCTAGCGACAACACAATTTATTGTAGTAAATCACAATTGCAGTAGGAAATCTATCGGCAACATCAATTTCTGTCGGAAATATATAGACGAGGTAATTTTCTATGGTAAATCGTCGACGAAGTAATTTTCTGTGGAAAATCAAATGACAATATATTTTTCTATAGGAATTTTTTTCTTCATACACCACCCGACCAAATCATTTTCTCGAACTTTTCTAGTAATCTAGCGACAACACAATTTGTTGTAGTAAATCTATCGGCAACATCATTTTCTATAGGAAATCTATCGAAAACATAATTTTCTATAGTTAATCTATCGACGAAATAATTTTCTGTAGGAAACCAAACCACAATATAATTTTCTATAGGAAATTTTTTTCTACATACATTTAGGACAAAATCATTTTTCGAACTTTTCTAGAAATCTATCAAAAACATCATTTTCTACAAGAAATCTACCAACAACATAATCTTCTATAGTAAATCTATCCACGAAATAATTTTCTGTAGGAAATCTAACGACAACAAAATTTAAGTAGTAAAACTATTGGCAATATAATTTTCTGTATGAAATCTAACGACAACATAATTTTCTATAGAAAAATTTTTCTTCTTACAACTAGCGACAAAATCATTTTCTCGAACTTTCTAGAAATCTATCAACAACATGATTTTCTACAGGCAATCTATCGACAAAATAATTTTCTGAAGAAAATCAAAAGACAATATAATTATCTATAGGAAAGTTTTTTTTTCTAACGAAAAAATCATTTTCTCAAACTATTCTGGAAATCAGCAACACCACAATTTGCAGTAGGAAATCTATCGGCAACATCATTTTCTGTCGGAAATATATCGAGGACGTAATTTTCTATAGTAAATCTGTCGACGAAGTAATTTTCTGTAGGAAATCAAATGACAATATATTTTTCTATAGGAATTTTTTCTTCATACATCTAACGAAAAAATCATTTTCTTAAACTATTCTGGAAATCTATCGGCAACATCATTTTCTGTCGGAAATATATAGACGAGCTAATCTTCTATGGTAAATCTGTCAACGAAGTAATTTTCTGTGGGAAATCAAATGACAATATATTTTTCTATAGGAATTTTTTTCTTCATACACCACCCGACCAAATCATTTTCTCGAACTTTTCTAGTAATCTAGCGACAACACAATTTGTTGTAGTAAATCTATCGGCAACATCATTTTCTATAGGAAATCTATCGAAAACATAATTTTCTATAGTTAATCTATCGACGAAATAATTTTCTGTAGGAAACCAAACCACAATATAATTTTCTATAGGAAATTTTTTTCTACATACATTTAGGACAAAATCATTTTTTCGAACTTTTCTAGAAATCTATCAAAAACATCATTTTCTACAGGAAATCTACCAACAACATAATCTTCTATAGTAAATCTATCCACGAAATAATTTTCTGTAGGAAATCTAACGACAACAAAATTTAAGTAGTAAAACTATTGGCAATATAATTTTCTGTATGAAATCTAACGACAACATAATTTTCTATAGAAAAATTTTTCTTCTTACAACTAGCGACAAAATCATTTCTCGAACTTTTCTAGAAATCTATCAACAACATGATTTTCTACAGGCAATCTATCGACAAAATAATTTTCTGAAGAAAATCAAAAGACAATAATTTTCTATAGGAAATTTTTTTCTACATACATTTAGCGGCAAAATCATTTTCTCGAACTTTTCTAGAAATCTATCAACAACATCATTTTCTACAGGAAATCTATCGGCAACATCATTTTTGTCGGAAATATATCGAGGACGTAATTTTCTATAGTAAATCTGTCGACGAAGTAATTTTCTGTGGGAAATCAAATGACAATATATTTTTCTATAGGAATTTTTTTCTTCATACACCACCCGACCAAATCATTTTCTCGAACTTTTCTAGTAATCTAGCGACAACACAATTTATTGTAGTAAATCTATCGGCAACATCATTTCTATAGGAAATCTATCGAAAACATAATTTTCTACATGATATGTTTCGAATATTTCAAAGACTGTTTATTTTTAAAATTAAATAAAAATCATTACAATTCAAATGACAATTAATTTTACGAATCCTATGTTTATGTATACACAAGTATTTAAAAATACAGTGAAGTTTCATTTATAACATTATCCCTCCTTCTTTTTCCGAAAATTCTCCGGGTTGAAACGAGCCACAGCAGTGCGAGTTCTCTGACTTCTTCTTATTTCTGGTTCTATCGCTAGTTGTGGAGTAGAGTTTCTATCTGGTGACTCCCGCTGATCTGCCCGCTCTTGGATGGGTTCTGTCGCTAGCTGTGGAGTAGAGTTTCTGTCTGGCGGCTCCCGCTGTTCTGCCCTCTCTTGGATACTGGTTCCGTTATCTACACAACCTTTTACTGGATATAAGAACGGACTCATTGTTTCGCTTATAATAATTCTAGGCTTTAGTTGGTTTTGATGTCTTTTATAAATATGAAAATTTGTTTTTACTAAGTACACCATTTTTCCGATGACCTTTTCTATTCTTCCTTTAATCCACTTTTTTCCTCTCGAAAAATTTAGTATAAAAACAGGATCATTAACTTTGTATTTGGTACTTCTGTCTTCAGTGTCAACCTCTTGTTTTGAAGGTTTTCTCTGCATTTGAGTTAACAGTGTTCGTATTTTACGACCGTGAAGTAATTCAGACGGGGTGTTTCCTTCCGAATTTGGTATATTGCGATAAGTGGATAGGTATTTCAACACAGCCTGTTTAACAGCTAATCCATCTTCAATATTCTTAGCTACCGATGTTTTAAAAGTACGTACAAAACGTTCAGCTAAACCATTGGATGCGGGATGAAAAGGAGCTGTTGTTAAATGTTGTATACCGTTAGCTGAGCAAAATTCTTTAAACTGTTCAGAAGTAAATTGAGGACCATTATCACTTACTAAAGTTTCTGGCAAACCTTCAATAGAAAAAATAGTGGATAACAACGATATAGTAGCTGAAGACGTTGTCGATGACATCTGACAAATAAAAGGAAACTGCGAAAATGCATCAACACAAATTAGCCACATGCTACCGAAAATGGGACCAGCAAAATCAATATGAACTCTTTGCCACGGACGTAACGCGGAGGGCCAGTTGCTATACTCTTGCATTGGACTTGCGCTATGTAAACTACAAATTTCACATGCTGATGCCATTCTTTCTATCTCTTTATCCATGCCTACCCACCAACAATGTTGTCTAGCCAATCTTTTCATTTTTATGATTCCCCAATGACCTTCGTGCAATAATTTTAATACTTCTTTTTGAATTATTGTTGGTACTACAACACGAGAACAATTTGATGACTCCCAAAATATGACGTCATTTTTGACTGTTAGACTGAGTTTTTTGTTAAAATAGGGAATTAATTTTTCTTCAGTTCCGATGAACTTAGGCCATCCTTTTTCTACGTATAGTTTCACTTTGCTAAGTATGGGATCTTTAATAGTATGTTCTTTGAGAATATCAATATTTATTGGTGTTTTGACTTCTATTATCGAATTGCAATACTCGTTGTTATCGAACTCAGGGTCAGGTCCAATCGGTAGACGCGACAATGCATCCGCATTAGCATTTTCTGCGCCGCTTCTGTACTTAATTTCGAACTGGTATGCCATTAATATGATGGCCCAACGTTGAATTCTATGTGCTGTCATTGTAGGCAATAGTTTGTTAGGGTTGAAGATCGTTACTAAAGGCTTATGATCCGTTAGAAGTATAAACCTTCGTCCATACAAATAAATATGAAAACGTTGCACTCCAAAAATAATGGCCAATGCCTCTTTTTCAATTTGACTGTATTTCTGCTGGTGTACGTCAAAAGTCTTTGAAGCAAATGCTATTGGTTGCTCTCTTCCATCGGGAAGCAAATGAGAAATAACGGCACCCACCCCATAGGAAGAGGCATCAGTTGCCAGGATGATAGGCAAATGTTCTTGAAAATGGGCCAACTCTGCAGCATGTACGATATGGTCCTTTAGAGTCTCAAAAGCTGACTGTTGTTCTTTTCCCCAGATAAATTTGGCATTCTTTTTACGAAGTTTATTTATGGGTGCTGAAATTTGCGAGAAATTTGGTATAAAGTTGTTGTAGTAATTAACCTTACCAATAAACGCTTCCACTTCTTTTATATTACGAGGAGATCGAAGCTCCTTAACTGCACGAACTCCTGTTTTATCCGGCAGTATCCCTTTTGCACTAATTTGTCGTCCAAGATATTCTATTTTGGTTTTTAAAAACTCGCATTTAGACTTTTTACATTTAATACCATGTTCGGATAAAATGGCAAGCACTTTTTCTAACCGCCTCATATGTTCTTCTATGTTGGGAGCAGATATAATTATGTCATCCAAATAATTGCCGCATCCTTCAATTCCCTGTAACAATTGCTCTAGGTATTTCTGAAATATAGCGGGTGCACTTGCTATACCATAGGGCATGCGCTGATACTGAAATAACCCAGATGGTGTATTCACGACTAAAATGCTTTTGGATGACTCGTCAACTTCCATTTGAAGATATGCTTCTCTTAAATCAATTTTAGAAAATATTTTGCCATAACGAATTTTGTGAAACAAAGATTCACGAGTTGGCAATGGATATTGTTCTATATCAATTTGATTATTTACCGCCACCTTAAAATCACCACAGACTCGAAGGGAACCGTCTGGTTTTGTTATAAGCACTATTGGTGAAGCCCAATCGCTAAACTTGATTGGTTTCCAAATACCAGCTGTAACCATTCGTTCAGCTTCCTTTTGAAATGTTTCCAGTTGAGCGAAAGGAACTGGCCTGCTTTTGTAAAATTTTGGAACAGCGTTGTCTTTTAAAACTATACGTGCTTTAAACGATTTTATAGTGCCAATGCCCTCTTCAAATACATGTTTATATTTTTCACACAGTTGATTACACTTTTCATCGGCATAATCTAACTCTAAGTTTGCGATTTGAACAATTGTAAAGCCAAATTTTTCAAAAAGGTCTGCTCCAAACAGATTGTCACCAACTTCGACGTCTGTAACAACTAATGGTACTAGTTTTTCCTTTTCACCACATTTTATTTTTGTTATTATTTGACCCAGAACATTTAAACGAGTATGACCGTAAGCAAAAAGGGATTTTTTGTAGTTTTCTAATTTAGGTTTTTCCAACATTTCATACGTTTTCTTAGTAATTACTGACGTTGAAGCACCAGAATCTAATTGAAATTTAATAATTTTGTTTGATATTTGGACATCAATAAACATTTTATTATTTTCATTTTTTATTAAGTCCATTATACTTAAGATTTGATCGGATGCTTCTTCAGTTTCAATGTTATGGTTTGCACTGTCTTTTAATTTCTTTTTGTTCGCAATTGACAAACATACAGCAGCTAAGTGCCCTTTTCTATTGCACTGATGACAAACAGCAAAACGAAATCGACAGTTTTCCCTTTCATGATATTTACCACAACCAGTACATGACTTATATTCTTTTCTTTTATTATTCTTTGGTATTCCTTGTTTATGTACAAAATTTAAATCCGAAAAACCCTCTGCGCTCTCTTCTTTATTTTCTTTTATCAATTGTACGCTTTTTGTTGTTGATTCGTATGATTCTGCAATCAGTAGAACTTCTGCTAGCGTTGGTTGCAGTTTTTGCATAGCAGCGATGCGTACGGAATCGTGTGGAGTATGTAGAATTATCATGTCACGTATCATCTCGTCGGTATACTCCTTAGCGCAGCTGCTTGAATTACAAATAAAATTACATTTCCGTGCAATTCCACGTAGCTGAGCTACCCACTCTCTATATGTTTGATTTGGTTTCATTACTAACTTATGGAATTCATATCGTGCTGCAACAGTATGTACTTTTGACAAAAAATGTTCCGTTAACTTCTCTTTTAACTCATTATAAGTTTTATTTTGCAAATTTTGTCCACCAAATAAATTTTTTAACAACTCAAATATTGCTTCACCGCTCCAAGCTAAAAAAAATGATTTTTTCTTTTCTGCATTTTGTACAGAATAAGCTGCAAAATGTTGTTCCAGTTGTTCTACATATGAATCCCATGGTTGAGTCTCTTTATTGAAGGAATGAAAAGTTGGCACACTAACATTTTGTTCATTTGACGGTGCAGCTTGCGAAGCACCTAAAACAGCTTCCATCCATTGCTTCTGTTCCTTAAGCATCTTAGTTGTCCAAGCTTGTTGTTGGATCAACATCTCTTTCAATAGCTCATTTTCATTGCCCATTATTTATACAAATGTTCTTTTTTTTAATTTTTTTTCGCTCGTCGCCAATCTGATATGTTTCGAATATTTCAAAAGACTGTTTATTTTTAAAATTAAATAAAAATCATTACAATTCAAATGACAATTAATTTTACGAATCCTATGTTTATGTATACACAAGTATTTAAAAATACAGTGAAGTTTCATTTATAACACTACAGTTAATCTATCGACGAAATAATTTTCTGTAGGAAACCAAACCACAATATATTTTTATATAGGAATTTTTCTCATACATCTAATGAAAAAATCATTTTCTCAAACTATTCTGGAAATCCAGCGACATCACAATTTGCAGTAGGAAATCTATCGGCAACATCAATTTCTGTCGGAAATTATAGACGAGGTAATTTTCTATGGTAAATCTGTCGACGAAGCAATTTTATGAAGGAAATCAAATTACAATATATTTTTCTATAGGAATTTTTTTCTTTATACACCACGCGACCAAATCATTTTCTCGAACTTTTCTAGAAATCTAGCGACAACACAATTTATTGTAGTAAATCTATCGGCAACATCATTTTCTATAAGAAATCTATCGACGAAATAATTTTCTGTAGGAATTCAAACGATAATATATTTTTCTATAGGAAATTTTTTCTTCATACATCTAACGAAAAAATCATTTTCTCAAACTATTCTGGAAATCACCGACATCACAATTTGCAGTAGGAAATCTAATCGGCAACATCATTTCTGTCGGAAATATTTGGAGGACGTAATTTTATATAGTAAATCTGTCGACGAAGTAATTTTTCTGTAGGAAATCAAATGACAATATATTTTATATAGGAATTTTTTCTTCATACATCTAATGAAAAAATCATTTTCTCAAATCTATTCTGGAAATCCAGCGACATCACAATTTGCAGTAGGAAATCTATCGGCAACATCAATTTCTGTCGGAAATATATAGACGAGGTAATTTTCTATGGTAAATCTGTCGACGAAGTAATTTTCTGTGGGAAATCAAATGACAATATATTTTTCTATAGGAATTTTTTTCTTCATACACCACCCGACCAAATCATTTTCTCGAACTTTTCGAGTAATCTAGCGACAACACAATTTATTGTAGTAAATCACAATTTGCAGTAGGAAATCTATCGGCAACATCATTTTTTGTCGGAAATATTTGGAAGACGTAATTTTATATAGCAAATCTGTCGACGAAGTAATTTTCTGTAGGAAATCAAATGACAATATATTTTTCTATAGGAATTTTTTTCTTCATACACCACCCGACCAAATCATTTTCTCGAACTTTTCTAGTAATCTAGCGACAACACAATTTATTGTAGTAAATCACAATTTGCAGTAGGAAATCTATCGGCAACATCAATTTCTGTCGGAAATATATAGACGAGGTAATTTTCTACGGTAAATCTGTCGACGAAGTAATTTTCTGTGAAAAATCAAATGACAATATATTTTTCTATAGGAATTTTTTTCTTCATACACCACCCGACCAAATCATTTTCTCGAACTTTTCTAGTAATCTAGCGACAACACAATTTGTTGTAGTAAATCTATCGGCAACATCATTTTCTATAGGAAATCTATCGAAAACATAATTTTCTATAGTTAATCTATCGACGAAATAATTTTCTGTAGGAAACCAAACCACAATATAATTTTCTATAGGAAATTTTTTTCTACATACATTTAGGACAAAATCATTTTTTCGAACTTTTCTAGAAATCTATCAAAAACATCATTTTCTACAGGAAATCTACCAACAACATAATCTTCTATAGTAAATCTATCCACGAAATAATTTTCTGTAGGAAATCTAACGACAACAAAATTTAAGTAGTAAAACTATTGGCAATATAATTTTCTGTATGAAATCTAACGACAACATAATTTTCTATAGAAAAATTTTTCTTCTTACAACTAGCGACAAAATCATTTTCTCGAACTTTTCTAGAAATCTATCAACAACATGATTTTCTACAGGCAATCTATCGACAAAATAATTTTCTGAAGAAAATCAAAAGACAATAATTTTCTATAGGAAATTTTTTTCTACATACATTTAGCGGCAAAATCATTTTCTCGAACTTTTCTAGAAATCTATCAACAACATCATTTTCTACAGGAAATCTATCGGCAACATCATTTTTGTCGGAAATATATCGAGGACGTAATTTTCTATAGTAAATCTGTCGACGAAGTAATTTTCTGTGGGAAATCAAATGACAATATATTTTTCTATAGGAATTTTTTTCTTCATACACCACCCGACCAAATCATTTTCTCGAACTTTTCTAGTAATCTAGCGACAACACAATTTATTGTAGTAAATCTATCGGCAACATCATTTTCTATAGGAAATCTATCGAAAACATAATTTTCTACAGTTAATCTATCGACGAAATAATTTTCTGTAGGAAACCAAACCACAATATAATTTTCTATAGGAAATTTTTTTCTACATACATTTAGGACAAAATCATTTTTTCGAACTTTTCTAGAAATCTATCAAAAACATCATTTTCTACAGGAAATCTACCAACAACATAATATTCTATAGTAAATCTATCCACGAAATAATTTTCTGTAGGAAATCTATCGACAACAAAATTTGTATATAGTAAAACTATTGGCAATATAATTTTCTGTATGAAATCTAGCGACAACATAATTTTCTATAGAAAATTTTTTCTTCTTACAACTAGCGACAAAATCATTTTCACGAACTTTTGTACAAATCTAGCGACAACATAATTTGCTGTTGGAAATTTATCAGCAACATCAGTTTCTATAGGAAATCTATCGAAAACATCATTTTCTCAAACTATTCTGAAAATCAGCGACATCACAATTTGCAGTAATTGGAAATCTATCGACAAAATAATTTTCTGAAGAAAATCAAAAGACAATATAATTATCTATAGGAAATTTTTTTTCTAACAAAAAAATCATTTTCTCAAACTATTCTGGAAATCAGCAACATCACAATTTGCAGTAGGAAATCTATCGGCAACATCATTTTCTATCGGAAATATATCGAGGACGTAATTTTCTATAGTAAATCTGTCCACGAAGCAATTTTCTGAAGGAAATCAAATTACAATATATTTTTCTATAGGAATTTTTTTCTTTATACACCACGCGACCGAATCATTTTCTCGAACTTTTCTAGAAATCTAGCGACAACACAATTTATTGTAGTAACTCTATCGGCAACATCATTTTCTATATCTATCGAAAACAAAATTTTCTATAGTTAATCTATCGACGAAATAATTTTCTGTAGGAAATCAAACGACAATATATTTTTCTATAGGAAATTTTTTCTTCATACATCTAACGAAAAAATCATTTTCTCAAACTATTCTGGAAATCACCGACATCACAATTTGCAGTAGGAAATCTATCGGCAACATCATTTTCTGTCGGAAATATTTGGAGGACGTAATTTATATAGTAAATCTGTCGACGAAGTAATTTTCTGTAGGAAATCAAATGACAATATATTTTTATATAGGAATTTTTTCTTCATACATCTAATGAAAAAATCATTTTCTCAAACTATTCTGGAAATCTAGCGACAACATAATTTGCTGTTGGAAATTTATAAGCAACATCAGTTTCTATAGGAATCTATCGAAAACATCATTTTCTCAAACTATTCTGGAAATCAGCGACATCACAATTTGCAGTAATTGGAAATCTATCGACAAAATAATTTTCTGAAGAAAATCAAAAGACAATATAATTTTCTATAGGAAATTTTTTTTCTAACAAAAAATCATTCTCTCAAACTATTCTGGAAATCAGCAACATCACAATTTGCAGTAGGAAATCTATCGGCAACATCATTTTCTATCGGAAATATATCGAGGACGTAATTTTATATAGTAAATCTGTCCACGAAGCAATTTTCTGAAGGAAATCAAATTACAATATATTTTTCTATAGGAATTTTTTCTTTATACACCACGCGACCGAATCATTTTCTCGAACTTTTCTAGAAATCTAGCGACAACACAATTTATTGTAGTAACTCTATCGGCAACATCATTTTCTATAGGAAATCTATCGGAAAACAAAATTTTCTATAGTTAATCTATCGACGAATAATTTTCTGTAGGAAATCAAACGACAATATATTTTTCTATAGGAAATTTTTTCTTCATACATCTAACGAAAAATCATTTTTCTCAAACTATTCTGGAAATCACCGACATCACAATTTGCAGTAGGAATCTATCGGCAACATCATTTTCTGTCGGAAATATTTGGAGGACGTAATTTTATATAGTAAATCTGTC
>JABZEU010000375.1:0-10772 GCA_014635995.1 Sarcophaga peregrina
AATTTAAATAATAGTTATTAGACGATATTAAAATGGTAAATGACCCTTTCGGCAGCATTTAAATTTACTGTTGCTACCAAGAGAATCACTGAAGAGCGGATACTTCCGCCTTTTTATCGTTAATTCATGGTTTTTAACTGTGAATTCCATCTCACTTTGTACAAAGAATAACACAAATCAAGCTCTTACAATTAAAATACTTGTTTCAATATCAAGGGAATTTAGTTTAATTAACAAATAGTGAATGACAGGGAATTCGTGCATAACTTATGCAATAAGCAAAGACACAAACCAAAAAAAATGCATATAACACTCAGCACAAAGGCAAAATTAGCAAGTTTGGTGTTGATTCTGAAGTACAAAGTTGTGTTCCATAATATATGTACGAGTATGTGTTGGAACATCAAGCCTTATAATAAAAGCTCAATTTTCAACGTCTCTTCTCTATTCTTCGAAACTGGATAGCATCAAATAAATAGATTTCCAGTTATTTCTGCAGGGGAGGGAATGGAATGCATGCAAACAAGGCAAAGTTTCTGACTGTGGCCAACATGGCGACCAGCAGGGCGATCCTTGTCTTGCTGTATTCAAGTTGATACGCAGCGTCCTCGTGGCCCCTCCTGGATGGCATTCTAGCACCCGCTAGATGTTAACTAATGCGTGCAGCGAGGTCCAATTCCCTGGACGTTAAATTCGGGTTGTGCGTAGGGCTTGGAACCCACCACGTAAAAATGATTTCCAATGAAGCCAATACAATAGCCTCTATAAAGATCCCCTCTAAAGTTGACGACCACGGCAAACGTTTCAAGGACAACGATTTGAGAATTGGCACATGGAACGTCCGCACCCTTTATAGGGCAGGCGCTTCCGGCCAACTGGCGGATGTCCTCATGAAATGTAGGACGGACATCACTGCCATACAGGAAATGCGATGGATAGGACAAGGATGCAAAAGGCTAGCATCTTGCGATGTGCATTACAGCTGCCATGTTGATAAGCACGAATTCGGATGCGGATTTGTGGTTAATAAGAGACTTCATCACCTTGTCTCGGGGTTCACGCCAGTGAACGAAAGAATAGCCACAATCCGCATCAGGGCAAAATTTTACAACATCAGCCTAATTTGTGCTCACGCCCCAACGGAAGAAAAGGACGATGTGGTTAAGGATGCCTTCTATGCTAAACTCGAGGACGTATACGATAAGTGCCCGGCCCATGACGCCAAAATCGTCCTCGGGGATTTTAATGCGAAGGTCGGGCGGGAAGGTATCTTTGGCCCCACTGTCGGACAGTTCAGCCTCCACGCAAACACTACCTCCAATGGTATGAGGCTGATCGATTTCGCCGCGGCGCGTAACATGGCAGTATGTAGCACCAGGTTTCAGC
This sequence comes from Sarcophaga peregrina, assembly GCA_014635995.1. Classification (NCBI taxonomy): domain Eukaryota; kingdom Metazoa; phylum Arthropoda; class Insecta; order Diptera; family Sarcophagidae; genus Sarcophaga; species Sarcophaga peregrina. The sequence continues at coordinate 1,387 of JABZEU010000375.1, forward strand.
ATCTCGACATTCACAAGGCCACTTGGATGTCCCCCGATCGATCAACATCCAACCAGATCGATCATATAGTGATTGACGGAAGGCATGTATCCAGTGTACTAGATGTGCGCACATTTAGAGGTCCAAACATCGACTCGGACCACTACCTTGTCGCAGCCAGGTTCCGAGTGCGCATTTGCGCCTCAAGGATTGCGCCTCGAGGATTGCGCGCTCTAGTGCACTGCGAAAGCTGGACGTTAAGAAGCTGCGATCACAAAGGACAGCTGAGGCGTTCTCCGTTCAACTCTCTGATAAGCTCCGTCATTCCCCATCCAATCTCAGCGACATTGGCGGATTGTGGGCCAACATCTCCCACTCCTTGCGCAATACTGCGGAAACAGTCCTTGGTTTCGAGCGCCCATCCCAACGAAACCAATGGTACGATGAGGAGTGTCGCGAGGCAGCTGCAGCGAAATACGCCGCATACAGAAAAACGTTGCAGTCGGCCGCTACGCGAGCCATTGTCGAAAATTACAGAGAGAGGAGAAGGGATGAGAGACGCCTTTCAGATGCAAGAAGAGGGAGCAGGAAAGGCGAGAGCGTGAGGAAGTCGAAATGTACAGATGTAGGAATGACGCTCGAAAATTTTATCAAAAGGTTAAGCGTCTGACCGAGGGGTATAAGCCCGGATGACAATGGAAACCTGGTTACAGATCCGCAAGGGGTGCTGAGGTTGTGGAGGAAACAGTTCTCTACTCTACTGCAAGGCGATGACGACATCAATACCGCCTCTAGAGATGATGTTCCGGACCCGATCGATGATGACGACGTGGAGATTCCGCCGCCTAGCCATGAAGAGGTTAAAGTCGCGATTATGCGACTTAAAAACAACAAAGCGGCAGGTCCTGATGGCCTCCCCGCTGAATTGTTTAAGACCGGATGTAATGAGTTGGTAGGGCGCATGCACCAGCTCATCTACAAAATATGGCTAGAGGAAAGTATGTCCAACGATTGGAACCTCAGTGTCCTCTGTCCCATCCTGAAAAAGGGCGACCCTACGATATGCGCCAACTACAGCGGTTTTAAGCCTTCTCCCTATCGCATATAAGGTTCTTACAGGCGTATTGTGTGAACGACTGAAGCCACTCGTCAAAACACTGATTGGACCTTATCAGTGCGGCTTCAGACCTGGCAAGTCCACCATCGACCAGATCTTCACACTACGCCAAATCCTGGAAAAGACCCACGAAAATCAAGTCGACACACACCATCTTTTTGTCGATTATAAGGCTGCTTTCGATAGCCCCATAAGGGATCGTGTTTTTGCCGCTATGTCTGAGCTCCTGCAGCTCCGGCAAGGTAGGAATGGACCTCTCCGAACCTTTTGATACCGTGCGAGGTTTCAGACAAGGCGATCCCTTATCATGCGACCTCTTCAACTTCGTCATGGAGAGTGTTCTGCGAAAGGCGGGAGTGCATCGTAATGGCACTATTTTTCAAAAAAGTGTCGAGTTGCTTGCGTACGCTGACGACATCGACATCATAGGGCGTACCAAACGAGATGTCACTGCTGCTTTTAGTGCTATTGAAACGGAAGATGGGTTTGGCAGTAAATGAGGGCAAAACCAAGTATATATTATCGACAAGTAGAGCCGTGCGGCGTATTGATTCACATATTACGGCCGATAACTATACTTTTGATACAGTCAAGGAATTCATTTACCTTGGCTCCGCCGTTACCACCGAAAATGATGTCAGTCTGGAGATCAATCGCAGGATTACTCTTGCCAACAGGTGCTATTATGGTCTCAATAGGCAATTGAGTAGCAGAGACCTCTCTCGCAAGACGAAACTAATACTCTACAAGACGCTCATCCTACCCGTGCTTCTCTATGGCGCAGAAGCATGGACCCTATTAAGAACTGATGCAGCTGCCTTGAGAGTATTCGAGAGAAAAGTCCTACGTAAGATCTTCGGTCCAGTGCGAGTTGGCGATGATTTTCGCATCCGATTTAACAGTGAGCTGTATGAGCTCCTCAACGACATGGACGTTGTACAGCGTATTAATATCCAGCGGCTGCGCTGGCTCGGCCATGTTGCTCGAATGGAGGAGGATGCTCCGGCGAGACGAGTATTTGATGCGGGGATCTGCGGAAGTCGGCGAAGAAGATGACCTTGTATCCGTTGGAAGGACCAAATCGAGGAAGCCCTGTCATCGATTGGTGTGACCAATTGGCGTTGGCGCGCAAGAAGCAGAAGCGCCTGGAAGGATGTGTTGCGGCAGGCCGAAATCCGTTAATCGGGTTGTTATGGCCAATTAAGTAAGTAAGTAAGTTATTTCTGCAGGCATAACGTTAGGAAGTGTAAATAATGTTGTGATTATCAACGTTTTCACATGCTATGTGAATAATCCAATAGATATCATGAGCAGCGAGTTTAAGGGGCTTGGTAAAGAAAACATAAAGTCGCTGTACTCTAGTAGGTAGGCTTATTAGACGTAAAGCTACGTTTCAAAATATTTTTCGGCGTCTTCCTCTCAGCAGTCTTCTGGCAAAAATACTGAGAGTAAAAAAAATTAAAAAAATAAAAAATCGGTCTGACCAAGTCACTCCTGTCTAAAATTAACACACACTCTACATGAGTAATGTAAGAAGCTGAACCATAATCCTAACTGAAGTGTTGTAATGATAAAGTTTTCATGAAAAATTTGCTGTTTTTAACGTTCAAAAAAAAAAAAAAGTAAATAAAATTTCGAAGGCACCAAATAAAAGTTTTACACATAGCTTGCTTGTCCTATATCAAAGAGACTTGCTATTACAGTTTGTGTTCTCAGTCTAACTTTTTTTTGTCCATCGGCAAGCTCTTGCACTTTTTGGAACTTCAATGGCTTTAGAGAACAAGAGATTTATTCAAAAGATTTATTCACATTTAAATGCTGGAGGCCTCTAACGATATCCACCTGTGGTTTACCAGCTAAAAATATAAAGCAACCACACTATCATGCTTGAATTCCATCACGAATAGTTTTTTTTTTTTCTGAATGCAATAGATCAAAATGCTTTTGTAAGCTTTGTAAATAATAAAATGAACTGTCACTGGAATAAATCTGTCAGCTGTCAGACAAGGGGTTTACATCTTCAACAATCTCGATTTTTTTTCTCTTTTAATTGAAAAGAATTATTTGCGTTCGGATAAAACATATTGATCTACCTTATATCGTAATATTGACTATGTAAAGTTCAAGTAAACAGATTGGAATTTAGCTGGCACAACGGCGTAATTACAGGGTGGCTAATATATAATGCAACAAAGTAAAGCGCTATATTTTTAAAATTTTTTTTTTCTAAATTTTATTATTCAAAAGGAAAAAAATGTTCGAATTGGGCCATCTTTGGTACGAATTACGACCTTCAAATGGCCGACAAAGCCATCACAGGATTGCAACAAAAAAGCAAAGAAAAAAAAACACAATTTAATTAAAAACAACAGAATCGAATATTTTATTTAAACAAATATTTTTTACTTCCACTAACTTCTATAAAATTCACAAAAAATTTTACCGCAAAAGTACTCATCTACTCCCTTGAAGTGTGTCATTAAGACGATCATGTAATTTCCAGCAAAATTTGGATTAGGTAGAACAATATCCAAGTCCGCAATCACATCGAAAGTAAGATTTTGCTGAAATTTTTTATGGGAAATCATTTCATTTCAATAAATTAAAGCAAACAAGAAAAAAAATACTTACACCTACAAAATAGGGACATCTACGGTTTTCTTTAGAAATATGTCTTGTGTACTTATGCCATATCTCAGTAGGGTTAAATAGAGCTTGACAAGAATCTGGCCTGTTTATATTGTAAATCGTAGGAGACCATCTATCCCGATCCTTTTTATATACTTGTATAGACACCCTGTCCTACATAACGGAAATAATTATAATTCTATATACTGAACACAGACTGCATGTAATTCAAAATACCTCTCCTACGTGGTCAGTACCAAGATCTTTTGTAACGAATATTGAACCATATACATGTACAGAACCGTTTGCCAAAAATTCAAATTTAAGATCCGATATATCCATAAATCTATCTGCAAAATACACACCGGACATATTGCAGGGTACAAAAATTTCTTCATCCTGTAATGCAACGCTGTACTTGTACGCGGCCTGAAAATAAAAAAAATTATATCGTTTGATACACAAAATATATTCAAGGACTTACAAATATTTTATAAGCTTTGAAAATTACAAACAACGTCAGTAGCACTCTTTTAAACATTGTGAAATTGTAATGAAACGATTAATAATATTTGTGGCTTTGTAAATCCGTATTTATATGTTTGAAAATCAAATGAATTCCCTGAAAATATAATTTCACGTTGTTAGCGATTTTAAATCTTTCGCGTAATTTTAAGTGACATGGAAATTTAAATAATAGTTATTAGACGATATTAAAATGGTAATTGACCCTTTCGGCAGCATTTAAATTTAACTGTTGCTATCAAGAGAATCACTGAAGAGCGGATACTTCCGCCATTTTATCGTTAAGCCATGGTTTTTAACTGTGAATTCCCTCTCACTTTGTACAAAGAAGAACACAAATCAAGCTCTTATAATTAAAATACTTGTTTCAATATCAAGGGAATTTAGTTTAATTAACAAATAGTGAATGACAGGGAATTCGTGCATAACTGCCGAAAGGGTTAAGTTATGCAATAAGCAAAGACACAAACCTAAAAAAAATAAGAAATTCATATGACACTCAGCACAGAGGCAAAGTTAGCAGTTATTGTAAAATTTTGTTTGATTAAGTTTCCCTACGGTCGGTGTTGATTCTGATGTACAAAGTTGTGTTCCATAATTTATGTACGAGTATGTGTTGGAACATCAAGCCTTAAAATTGAAGCTCAATTTTCAACGTCTCTTCTCTACTCTTCCAAACTTGATCGCAACAAATAAAGAGATTTCCAGATATTTCTGCAAACATAACGTTAGGAAGTGTAAATAATGTTGTGATTATCAACGTTTACATGCTATGTGAATAATCAAATAGATATCATGAGCTGCGAGTTTAAGGTGCTAGATAGGGGCTAGGTAGGCTTATCAAACGTAAAGCCACGATTCCAAATATTTCTTGGGCGTCTTCCTCTCAGCAGTCTTCTGGCAAAAACACTGAGAGTAAAAAAAAATTGCCAAAAAACCTGTTTGACGGAGTCACTCCTGCCTAAAATTAACACACACTGTACATGAGTAATGTAAGAAGCTGAACCATAATCCTGACTGAAGGGTTGTAATGATAAAGTTATAATGAAAAATTTGCTGTTTTTATCGTTCAAAAAAAAAAAAGAAATAAAATTTCGAAGGCACCAAATAAAAGTTTTACACGTAGCTTGCTTTACCTATATCACAGAGACTTGTTATTACGGTTTGTGTCTATGCTAAACCGATATGTTAATTATTATTTGCAGTTTATTTTAATGACAATCATTTAAATTCTATTACATAACCATGATGTCAATTAAAAATAATTGATAAAAAAAACTGATTTAATAACATCAAATTCACTTCGTTAATTATATGTTAACGAATTCGAACGTTTTCGAACATTTGTCCACAGATATTATTTACGGTTCCATTACAAATTCATAATGTTCACAACGTATTATTAATGTTGATAATGATCGATCGAATTGATCGATAATGTAGTGCATCAAATGCTATAGTTTTTGTATTTATTAATTACAAAACAATTCCAATTTATATTCTGTGGCAACACTATATTATTCATTTTTATACTTTATTCTTTCATTCCTCATTCATACTTTACATTCGAATATCGAATTTATGTAATATCCATGTAGTAAATAAAGTAGTCGGTTGATAAAAACGCTAATTATAAATTAACTATTTTGCAATTGACTACAAATTGGTTTAGATCTCATGCAGATATCAACCAAACAAAAGTAAGAATGAAAAAAATAAAATAAGAGAATATAAGAAAACAATAATAAAACAAAGGAAGCATGTCGGTAAATCAAATGTCAGTCACAGCAAATATGGTTTTTAGGTGGTGCTCAATTTTATTAAAAAAGGGAAAAACCCAAGTAAATATTGCAAATTTATAATAAAATCTATAAAAGTGATATTGAAGTGATAGTGAAATAAAATAGTTCATTAAAAATCTAAATAAAAAAATGTACACGCATTTATCTGAGCACTGCTGGTAAGTATCTTGTACAATCGTAAAAATGTGCCTTATTATTTATGTTGTATTTTAACAGATAAAGGTACAGAAAATGATGATACCAATGTTCCCCAATTTGATGTCAAATTTTCTGAAATGAATGCCAAATTATCAAAAATATCAGGTAAAATGAAAATATGTTTCGTCTAACAAAATATCACGATTTTCTGATAAATATTTATATTTCAAGACGAAATTAAGGAGCTCCAACAGAGCTCAAAATGAGATTATAATGGCAGCATTGTCTACCCAAAAAGTAGTGACCGAAAGCCTTGTTCGACAGGAAAAACGCAATGTGGCAATTAAGACTACTTTTGCAATAAATACCCTCGAGGAGCTTAAAGCGCTCAATGATAACATAATCGATGAAAATCAGAAAATTTACGTGAGTTTTTATTCTTCTCTACTTTTATCATTTTCCATATTTTTGTTCATTTTTGCAGACAATGCCATGAAATTATCACTGAAAGGGAAATGCCCAAAACCTTTAACGACAATTTTATCTCTGCGATTGAATCCTGCTATAAATATTGATGGCATTCATGGCAAATAGAGCTTGAAGGATGACAAAAAAGTTTTTGGTGCATTGATGAATGCACTTCGGCCTCTCTGTGTTGACCCAGACAAAGAATTACGCAACGCCTTAGCCGTTATGAAAAAAAACGTTTGTGGTGGAAAAAACAACTTAATAATATTACTTAATAATATTTAACTTTTAAATTTTCCTTCAGTACAAACTTTCAAATATACATAAGTATTCTTTTCATAACAACTTTTATTTTACATTTTACATTACAACTTTTTATTACAACTTTTATTTTAAGTCCTAAAATGTACATGAATTTTCTTTTAATTTAATTAATTAATTTTATTTTTGTATTATAATAATTATTTCTATATATAAATATATATATATAATATAATATAAATAAAACTGTTTAAAATTGAATTTAAAAAAAGTGGTTTTTAATTAATTTAGTGTAAACTAATATTTAAATAAACTATATTTCATTTAACTACAAATTGGTTGAAAAATAAGTAATTTGTAGTCAATTTAAAAGTCATGCAGAGATGAACAATTGACTACCGCCTAGGACATGCCCATGTTAAAATAATGAGTCGGCGACAAGGAAAAAAGTCACTTAATCAACTAGTTGTGCTTATTAAAAAACCAGTTTCAAGTTACTTTAAAATTAGCTTGATTTCCTACAGGGATATATATATTGTATGGTTGTATGGGTGAAGCATAAGATATTGTTTGTATTAGTAAAAGATCATTCTCGAAATTAAATTAATGTATGAGGACATGTGATTTTTGAAATAAAAAGTTAGTAGTTGACATTCCTTGAAACGATACGGATGTTTCATTTATATTTAAGTCGCTACAATTGGTGACCCCTACAGTAAAATGAACGACGCAAAGCAAAGCCAAAACGTTAACTTGGGTTTGGCATCAACATTTGGACAATCAAGACAACCTACCAACTCGTCTGCTATTAACCACGAAGGCAATGCATTTGTCAACAGAGTGTCAGTCAAAGTGCCACCGTTTTGGCCCGAACAACCTGACATCTAGTTGAAGCTCAGTTTAGCATCTCAGGAATTAATAATGATGTTTCCAGATTTAACACGGTAGTGGCCGCCGTCGAAAGCAACGTTTTGGCTTAAATATCAGACGCTATTTTAAATACTCCTGATCAAGGCAGGTATGATAACCTAAAGTCTTGCATAATAGAGAGATACTACGATAGCGAGCAGAAAAAGATTCAAAAACTAATATCAAAAATCGCCCTACACAATTGTTAAATGAACTAAGTGGCCTAGCAAAAGGAAAAATAAATAACGACTTCTTGAAGTCACTTTGGTTGCAGAGACTTCCAGCGCAAACGCGAGCCATACTGCAGGCATCTAATCAGATCTACCAGAGCTGGCAAAATTAGCAAATAAAATATTGGAAGTATCTGACTGCCAACAGATAGCAGCCGTAGCCAAACAGCAGTCACAAGAAAAAGAGACTGAACTGCGAATACAACGTATAGAACAGCAACTAAATCAATTGGTGAGATTGAGTGCCGGACGAATCCGAGGAAGAAGCAGCCACCGCAGCAAAAGTAGGGAGCGACGAGCTAGAACACCTTCCGGCCCCTCAAATCAATGCTGGTACCACCATGAGCGATTTGGAAAAAATGCAAGAAAATGTAGACCGCCTTGCAACTTTCCATCCGATTTTAAGAAAAAAACTAACATCATCACCATAATCCACGAGCGTTATTGGTGATCATTCATTGCAAATCGCTCGACTCGTTAAACATGATAAAAATACCAACACTAAATTTTTAATCGATACAGGCGCCGATGTGTCTGTTATCCCTCCTAGAAAAGACGATAAAAACAAAAAACATTCTACACCAACATTTTATGCTGCAAATGGTTCGCCAATAAAGTCATTTGGTCAACGCCGTCTTAATTTGTCACTAGATTTACGCCGCAGCTTAAAATGGAATTATTACGTCGCCGATGTTAACACAGCTATCATCGGCTCTGATTTTTTAAAAGCATATGAGTTGCTAGTGGACATGAAAAGAGGAAAATTAATTGACAAAAAGACTATGTTGGAAACAAAGGTAAATTTTGAGCAAAATACAACAATTAAAATATTAACACACAAAACGGACAGTAAATTCGCAAAATTATTGATGACAACAGGCCCACCAGTTTTTTCTCGGCCAAGACGACTTGTCGGCGAAAGACTCGAGTCGGCAAAAAAGGAATTTTAGTTTTTAATGGAAAAGGGCATTTGCAGACCATCAAACAGTCAGTGGGCAAGCCCACTACATATGATAAAGAAAACCAGCAACGATTGGAGGCCGTGTGGCGATTATCGAGCCCCCAATTCAATTACGGTTCCAGACAGGTACCCCATCCAATATCTTCATGACATCACCAATATCCTACACGGTAAAAAAATATTTTCTGCCATCAATTTGCAACGTGCTTACCACCAAATACCCATCGAACCAGCCGATATACCTAAAACGGCGATCACAACACCATTCGGCCTATATGAATTAACGTACATGACGTTTGGCCTGAGAAACGCTGCCCAAACTTTTCAGCGATACATCGATGAAGTGTTAAGGGATTTGGACTTTACAT
>JABZEU010000376.1:0-10736 GCA_014635995.1 Sarcophaga peregrina
TACAAAATAATGCTTAAAATTATAATGAAACTGGAATAGAATCGTAAAGTATGGTTACTGCCGTGATGATAATGATAACGATAACGGCGATGACTCAGAACTTAGCATAATACGCGTCCATAATATGCGTCCTCATCATTTTATTTCTATCAAATCATAATCAACAGGCAACTGGCTGGGCATTATCGTAAATTATTTGTTGCTATTGTTGGTGTAATGTTGTTGGTGGTTAGTATTGTTTCTGGCTTCTCGAAGAAGAAGAATAATAAGAAGAAGAAAAAGAAGAAGAAGTAAAAAAAAAATAAAGAAAAGTTCAGTTACACAAAAGTCATCATCCCTTTTAATCAAAATTATTTCATCTTTTATTATTACTATTGTTGTTGCTGTTATTGTTATTGTTGTTGTTCTTGTTATTATTGTTGTTGTTGTTGTTGTTGTTATAATTTACTTTCTTATAAAGAAGTTTTTTAATGATTTTCATTTTTTTGTTGCTTGCTTAGAAAAGCCTCTTAAGCATGACAAGTGGTCATTACGGGTTTAAGTATACGACAATGAACACATACATACATATGTATATAGACAGAAACACACATACTGTATGTATGTATACGTATACGTCCATATAAACATGTAGGCATACATACCTAAATACGCATTTAGTCCATTAACACTCATCACTTTTATTCACACACGCACACACACATAGACAGAAATACACACACACGCACAAGTGGTTAAGGATAATAACATTTTCAAATGGTTTTCCCTTCTTTTTCTGCTTTTGTGGGGGAGTAAAGAAACAATAGAGTTTTTATTGTTCCAAATGAAACAACAACACCAACAACAAGGAATATGTGATTATAAACAAAAAGCATGCAAAAGTAGTCGGCCTACAGATGATTGGACGGACGGTTGGACAAACAGTTGAAAAAGCGGAAAAGGAAAAAAAAATCTGTCAGACGCAAAAAAAAAACAAAACAAAATCCTACAATGGTTGCTGAAGTGCTAAAGCAAAATAAAATCAAAAAAAAAATTTTTTTGGAGAATTAAACTAAAGTAGGCGACAATGTAACAAACAATTGTAATAAATAAAATAATAAATAAATAAATTAATATGTTTCATATAAACAATATTGTTTTCTTTCTTTCTTTCTTTCTTTCTTTTTGTTGTTGTGGTTGTTGTTGTATTCTGTCATTTATTTATTATTATTAAGGAGGACAGAAGAATCCTTAGAGTGATATTATTAATGTGTTTCAGTGCATTAGAGGGTGGAATTCGTATAATTAGTTACGGTTAAGCAGTAATTAAATGTTTATTTATGTGTAATACATGCGCTTTAGTAGCTCTCATGTGTACGATGGAGTACGTCTACAGTGAGAGACAAAATGAAGTGCAAAAAGAATTGTCTGGTTAAGAACTCAAAGTAATGCAAAAGTTTTTTTTTATAAAAACCAACACTCAGGGGATGGCCCCTACTCATGCAGTGCATTGTGCAGGTTTAGGAAAATAGGTTATAGGAAGATGGAAAGAGGGAGTAGTGTTTGTGGACATTTGATTTAAACTTACCAATATCGTAATCGACGGGAAAGATCATTCCACAAGCGAGCAGTGAGGGCAAAAAATTAATTCTCCATGTAATGCATTGTGTGGTTTACTGGACAATCAACCACAAAAGGATGTGCTCTGCGAGAAGCTTGAGTACCACGTAAAAATATGTGATTATCGGGAACCAAGCCTCTTATCTCTCGAGAACACCTCCCATTATAGTACCGATAGAACAATGAAACACACGTCACATTGCGACGATGCACAAACGAAGCAATACGATACCCTACTGTCATTAATAAGCACCTTCGTCCTCTCCTGTACGCGGTCGAGAAGCTTCAAAATAGACTTTGAAGCACCGGCCCATACATGAGAGTTGTACTCCATCCGGGATCGGATAAAGGTCCTGTAAGTAGTGAGAAGGTCGGATGGAGTGAAGTATTTTCTGCCAGGGATGGAAAAGTTGGTACAATTGTACTTTTTTTAGCACTATTTTGAAGTCAAAAACCAACCATAGCACCTCAATGACTTATTTAGCACTATTGAAAAATATTCTCTACTTTATATACATCACTTAAAATATTCTGTCTCATCAGTGTAAAATTTTTGTTTCGTTTCATTTGCATATGGCAACTTGTTTGCTAACTTGACATATTAAGAGTTTATAAAAGGAATATTATCCGTTCCAGATTCATCTGCAAATGTAGAAAGGATATTTTCATACCAAAATTTAATAAAAATCAAAGGGACAAATGGACTGTTTTCCTTGACTGTCTCTAATTTAATCCAACAAGGGCTCTATTGAAGTCATTTAATTAGCGTTGCTACAATTTTGAAATAACAATTAGTTTGCTGGTACAAAATTTATCACAAATAGTGATTTAAAATTTAGATTTCATAAATTTTTTTATTCCTTTATAGTTAAGTAAAGTAAGTTGTTAAGTTACCGATTATAAACAGTGCTTTTCATGAATTATACAACCACCAGCAATTTCAATAATAACACAACAATGAAGTTGTCTTCATTCATATTCTCTGATGAAAAAAAGTGGAGCGGAGATAGACCAGATGGCTATCGATACTACTGTCGTGACCTTAGAAATTCAATTTGGGGGAGAGAGTCTATTGCTGGGGCGGTTATTCTTTAACAAGTGGTTGCCTCGAATTTCAGTTCCATCTACGCGAATGTATAATACAGAGTACTTAGTGTTCTTAGCTGTAGGTTGCTCCCTCATCTTGAGAGAAAGTAATGAAAAAATATATTTACAACAGGGACAATGCCAGAATTCATGTCAGCAGACAGAGGATGTAATGGTTCCGTAACAATCTATTGAATGTTTTATCGTGGCCAGCTTGCCCTCCTGATATGAATATTATTGAAAACGTTTTCCCAAACGAATTCCCCATTCTGTCCGAAGATTATATTCAAAGTAACAGACAATTTGCTTAGTGATGAAAATTTGAAATAAAAATCGAAGAGTGGGTGGAAAATAGACGGAGAAATATTAAATAATCTTATAAAAAATATCAAAGACCGAATATTTACTTTAATGAGGGTTTACTAAGTTTAAGTTTTAAATATTTTTGGTAAATAAAGTTTCTTATTGAACAAAAATGATGAGACTGGGTGCTATAATTGGCAAGACTAAAAATCTTAATTTTTATACTGAAGTCAAAACAGCGCTAACAATTTGAAAAATTTCCTATTTATTTCTGTTACTTTTACATAATTCGACACACAATGAAATAATTGTCATTTAGATTTTGTATTAATTTATAATAAAAAAAAAGTTTATACAAATAAAAATGGGGAATTTAGTACAATCGATCTGGAAAAAGTACAATTTTATGTGAACGTTGTACGATTTGTTAAGACTAATTTCCCATCCCTGTTTTTCTGCACCGTTTCAAAAAACCAAGGCCTTGAATGCTTCCTTCGAAACTCGAAAAATGTGATCGTTCCAACGAGCATCACAACTAATTCTCATGCCCAGAACATCAAGAGCATTCGCCTCCTCAACATTTATATTACCCATAGATACAGATGACAGAACACCAGCGCCAGCATCACGCCGGTGTGCCAAAAAACAACATTGGGTCTTGCGCGCATTGAAATCACCCTGTTTGCGCGGCCCCACTCAGAGATTGTTATCAGGTCACCTGTGAGTGAGTCATTCATGTTCGACCTCCTTGCCCCAATCTCCAAAAGGCTCGGCCTCCGATCAAATGAATATGAATGACAAATGTTGCTGTCATCCGCAAAAGAGTAAATAGGTTTCGAAGTAATAGATAGAAGATCATTGAGAAAAATAACAAAAAGAGTAGGAGAAAGAATAGAGCCCTGCGTTACCCCTGAATTTATACTGAAATCGTCGGAAAAGACGCCATCTATAACCACTCTTATAGTGCGATCTTTGAGAAAGCTCGAAATAAATCGAGAGAAGTGACTACCGACAAACCAAAAGCATTAACTTCGATACCAGAGCCTCATGGCCAGACCCTATCAAAGACGCCTTTGAAGTATCCAGAGCTACAACCTTGGCCTCACCAAAGCGGTAAAGGGAACCATTGCAACCTTTCGGAGAGTAAAGCCAAAAGGTCACCAGTAGAGCGCCCCTTAAGAAACCGTACTGACGATCATTTAGCAAACCGTTGGACTCCAAATACCTCACAAGGTGGTGATTAATCATGCTCTCCATCACCTTTGAAAGAGCAGAACAAACAGCTATTAGGCGGTAGTTTTAGGGTTAGCCTCACCGACAAATACGAAAAACAGAAAAGCTTAGCTAATGGACGGGCCAACGTCGAAGAGCATTGTTTCAGGACCAGTGCTGGTATACCATCCGGCCCAGGCCATCTGGCGGTTAGGTTTAATGGAGAAATAAAAATCAATCAATCAAATCAAATTAGTGTATCCCATTGTTGTAATTTGTGTATTTTACGTTAATAAAACTGCTCGTCCTTTGAAGCAGATCAAATTGGTCACCTAATTTTCGACTTCCTCGCAGAAATCGAAGTGCTGCTTTGTCAATGCTTTGTCAAACTATAGAGGGAAAGAGGTAAGTTTAATGAATATGGCGGTTTAGGACTGCCAACCGATTGATTTAAATACAACCTGAACCAGTTTTGGTTTGCTTAAATCCTACATCGTGCCTCGTGATCAATTCTAGCCTTTTTGCGACTAATGCATGTGGCACGTTGATCATTTGCTGTCGGTAGCGATCTGTTTTAACGGTTTCACCAGGTATCAAATCGATCTCGTATTGCAGGCGGAGTTTATGATTGTCTCGGATATACCCATGATTTTGATAATTCTTTTTATCGTCAGTTGGAATTCGAAGCTAAACTAATTTTCTACTATGTCTTTGAAGCGAAATATTACATCCAATATTGTTTGGAATTCTTTTTTTTGTTGATCATGATTTTTCACATCAAAGTTGTTATCTCTGAACCATTGAAACCATCTCATAGAAGCAATGCATACAACTCTTCAGTATTAATCTTCAAATTAAAACAAAAAATTAATAGTCTTCGCATATTATCATTTTCAAATAGAAAATTTTTAACACGATGAAAAAATATGATGTTGATATATACTGAATGTGACACAGATAATAGTATTTTAACGCTCACTTCATTTCGGTATACCTGAATTTAACATTTTATAGTAAAATGTGCTCAAAATTTAATTGTCATTTAAACTTGTTAAGGGATTTATAATAAAACATTACAGGATTGTTTCAATTCAATTTCAATGAATCTTAATTGTAAGTCCATAGTTTTCTTTAAGGCTTTGTCGTCATAGCGCTGTAATAGATTACTTAATACATATGAATTTAATTTTGCGTTTAAATGACTTCAGTTTCCATGTAGATGAATGTAAATTTTAATATTGTTATGTTTTTACCTTTTAAAAACGTTAAAAATACGAGTTCGTAGATTGCAAATAAAGTTAAAATAAATTTGTGATTAATTTTAATGGATTCTTTATTATCTGCACAACTTTTGTGCCACTGTTCCAGTTTATTCCACGTATAACACGATAATTTTCGCATTATGTTTTGTTCGTGATAATCCTCTGCTTACAAACACCTTGTGTAAGCAACTACACTTGTTAGGTTACTCTATTCGCTCACAACCTTTTTGGTAAGCACTACACTGACAAATGCTTCCTTCAGACGCAACTTGTCGGCACACACCGAAAGATTTATCACTTCAACCAACGTAATGTTGTTATACACGACTAGCTTAATTCACACTACCGAATACAACGTGCTTGTCTGCAGCACACGACTGATTGAACTCAACTCTGAACTCTGAATCCACGATAGATTTTATTCTCAACCAACGTGACGAGTCGTCTTACACGTTTCAATTCAAACTCTGCACTCTGAATCATCTCTTGCTCGCTTTAGTCTGCCTTTTATATTACTGGATCATCAGTGTGATGATACCCGTGAAGGACGATGACGTCCTTCGGGAACAATCTAAAAATGTAAACAACCTATTCTTATTTTTATTGTTTCTTGTTTACATTCGAGCAGGTAGATAGTTTTGTGTTGGTTTATTTCTCCATCATATTTTATAACTGCACATTGTTGTTTCTTGTTTCCTTCTTTGTTCGCTTCATGTTGTTGTTGATTATTTACGTCCTTTTATCCTTTATTCTTGTTTATTCATCGATCTTGTAAACAAGCGCTTTATTTTGTTGTTATATTTTTTACTCATTCATTGATCACGTGAACAGTGCGCTGTTTTTGTTTTTGGGCGCTTTTGTTTATTATTTTAACAACACCATTTCCACTTTCGTAACAATATATAAATATATAAAACTCTGAGAGAAAATAAAATTGATATGAAAAATTTCCCAAAAATATTAGGTCAAGACTTTAAACTATATTTCCCTCCACTCAAGTAATGTAATTAACAAACACAACCTAAGGGGGTGTGGGAGAGCCACATCACTATCCTGATTGAATGTATGTATGTATCCACATATTATGGAGGACAGCTATCTCTCGACTGCTAATATTTCTGAGTCTGAGAAAAATTTCAATCTTCTTCATGTTAATGACCTAAACACTCGTCGAAAGTAGTGAAAAGAATAACTACCGCGTACATAATAATATTGTAGGGAATTATTTATTAATCGTGATCGTTATTTAATCAATTATGGAATATTTTGAAAGAAATCTTAAAATAGGACATCATCACTTCTAACTTGAATTAATCACCCTTTATTTTCTGAATTCACATTCAATAGAAGGAATATCGTTACCCCATTCTTTAATAGGTTATTGTATGGAAAACAACTATGAATTCAATAAGTAAATAGCGACCTAGCCCTTGTTCCAGTCCTTAAATCAATCCATTCATCATTCATCAGCTTTTATGGTCTTGACCTGATATGCTTGTATTGAGAAGTAAAGTGTTAATTCAGGCGCGGCTATCGGTGATTATTTGTAAATAAGATTTGAAATATTTTTATTCTTTTATTTTAACCTCAACTGTAATTAAGGAAAATAATACATCATATGTTGTTTGTTGTTGTTTGTTGTACACCCAAATAATATTTAACATGCATTCGGTGTTCGTTTATTTAATGTTTCTGTGTCCACTTGGGAAAATCTTGGTGTTCTTCTTAATATCGTTGTTGTTCAGTATGGTCGAGGGATACTTAATAAATTTGTTTCATTATTTATTACATTCGCTAATGAAATAAATTCAATTGAGAAAACATATGAAAACTACAATACAATACATTAAGTGGATATCGAGTTAATGACTCATAATGTTTTAATCATGAACACACATTTACCCGTTGTTATCGTAGAAAGTATGTATGTATGTCTGAATGTACGTTTATACATATAAAGTGTGATTAATGAGTAGTACCTTAATGTCGTCGAAAGTGTAATGGGAATATTGTAATTTTCATTTTCATTCCAATTCAGTATTTTCCCACGCTTTATAATTTCAAGTAGCGTGTTATTAAAACTCTTTAAACAAAAGATCTAAGCGCCTATATTATTTAAAGGAAACACTATTGCATTCCTAGGTTTCTCAGTTCAGCAGGTTTACACTACAAATAATTTACTTTTCAATTACTGGGAATTATTCAAACATTCCGCTACAAACTTAACGTTGATCAAAATATTGGGCCAGTTTCCCAAGAGCTTCTTATTTTGAAAGTTGAATAAAATCAAGTTTGTAGGAGATATCATCGAAATTTGGAATTCATTTGGAAAAGAGGTATTCTTTAGGTGGAGCGCATCTTAAATGTTCAATTTGTCCATTTTTCTGGCACATAAATCACATTGAATTTGATCGTCGACACGACTTACATTGGATTTGAAAAACACTGTGGTATATGGGCACGATCTTGGAAGCCGTTCATATTACCTCAATAAACTACGAATAACAATGTCCTCACATCGATCGTGTGAAAACAATATGTTGTAGGTGTCCAGATCATCCAAGAATCATCGTAGGAAATCTTCAAGCCTGGTAACATTCTCAAATGATGTCAGTCCAAAATCCACGTCAAATAGTGACTATTTCGAAATGCCCTATACTCTCTTGGATTTCATTTGCTACAGCTTCAAATTTGGTAATTTTGTTTGTTCATGTACCCATTTATGCAAAATGGGCCTCATCACTGAAAAAAGTTTTTTTTTTAATGAAAATTAGGATCAGTTGCCAACATGACATCAGTTTTGCTAGATGTAAAAAAACGAATGGCCGTTATCAACTGTCAAAATTCGGAAGCGCATGTTGAAAGAAACCATACATTTTATAATTCCCATGATCTTTTTCTTGTGTTTTTTCTTTATAAATAAATTCATGTTTGTAGACATATGCCCCAACAATAAGTCAAATGTACTCAATTTGCTCTTACAACAGACTTGAATGTGGTCAAAAAGTGAATTTAATATTTATAAAATTTGTATATCGGACATGCATTCTATTTCAAAATGTTTAGTAAACGATTTTGTGTTATTGTGGTTGTTTTGTTTTTGTTAAGAGACATTTCAAAAAACTGTTGAAAATATTATTCGGAATACTTTAAATGTTTACCAGAGCACACCAAAAAAAATTTTAAAATAGGAATAAGTGTTACGGTAAATGAAATTCCTCCTCATATCTCAAATGGTTATAGAAATATTTGTAAATCTAGAAAATAAAATCCAAAGAAAATATAGTCCTTTTACTACCACTTGAAATTCAAATTTTTTTCTATGTATAATTAAAAAATAATCAATCGTGAAGAGATCAGATATGAAATAATAAATTATCTGATATTCCTCAGTAAGGACATGAATGCGGTTAGACACTTTAATGGAATAAAATTAAGTATAATCGTAGTTTTACATGTTTATGAACATCTTTTCTATTCTACACACGCCTTAATTCGGCGTGACCCATCATCGATAGCCGCACGTTAATTATCAAGCGAAAAACTGGCTTTTTTGTT
This sequence comes from Sarcophaga peregrina, assembly GCA_014635995.1. NCBI lineage: Eukaryota > Metazoa > Arthropoda > Insecta > Diptera > Sarcophagidae > Sarcophaga > Sarcophaga peregrina. Next base: position 9,021 of record JABZEU010000376.1, read on the forward strand.
GTCGCCAAATCTCTTAATCTTAAGATAAACAATGTCAAGTTATCTTTGTCTCAATCCATGTCCTCCTAAAGGTATCCAAAATTTTAAATCCAGCAGACTTAATCAAGACTGTCAGTCTGTCTGCCAAGGACATTTATCATCCCATATCATGTTCTTACGAAGAGTATTTTGCTGACTATGCAATCTCTCGTCTTAATATTTCCAGTTTCCCCTCACAGTTCGATTTGTCCGGAGTTGGCGGGTTATTAAATAGGGCTACAAACAGTGGTATAGTTCTTATTATTGAGTGCCTTGTTAGTCTAGGGCATAGTGTGCTAGACTATTAGCGTGAGGGTCGTAAGTTCGATTCCCACCAGAGGCTCTTTTGTGTGACACTACACCGTTCAATAGGGTCGAAGTTACTCAGCTCGTATCAGAGACCTGCGCCGATCGGCTGACAGCCGCTAAGCCGAGCCGCCGACAAAATTTAAAAGCCGCCGCCGCAGAAAATTTATTCGGCTTGATTCGGCTTAAATTCAGCCGCCGTTTTATGTATGTAAGAAAATTAAAATATTTGAAAATATATTTTAAATTGTATACAGTAAACTTTAATTATTATAAATATGATATTTATATTTTTGTTTTACTAGACTTAAACACATTATTGATGTTTTTTTGTTCATTTTGTGATAATAGAAAAATGTGATTAATAGAAAATTTGTAATTTTTTGATATGGAAATTTTGAACACCCTTTCTTGTTTTTGGTGAATTGGTAACACTTTTAACTTTACGTTAAATTTTTAAAAGACAAAAATTGAAATGGAGAACCAATGAACTACAAATTTCAATAGTTCATAAATAAATTCATCTGATTCCGATGACGACTTTGCAATTTTTAATGGTATTGATTTCCTAAAACAATAATTGAAACTCTAATTTTGAATATTTATTTCTGATAATTGTTTTGTAAGTGTTATAAAATGCGAAATAATTTCAGGTTTGGAGTTTTCTGCGTCGACAATCAAACCTCTGTAACTATTTTACGTGCTCATGGTATTGACGTAAAATCGAAAAAAAGTTTAAAATTCTAATGCCAAAATAAAATCCTTATTTCAGGAAGTTCTAAAAATGCAGATTCCGAAAAATTTGCTAACGCACGTCTGCTGTGCAAATGTGCTGCAGAGATCTAAGCCCTTTAACATAGTGGAGCAACCAGGGCCATTTTATTTATATCATTACGGATCACAACACACCAGTGTTGCCACCTTGTGTGTAATTACACATATTGTGGTGTAATTTTTGATTCTGCGTGTAGCATTTGTAATTAGCTCCATGTGTAATTTGTGTGTAATTTTATTTTTTGTTCTAACTTTTTCTTTAGTCGTTAATTTTAATAACCGATTGCTAACAATGATTATTTAGTAAATTTACTGCAATTTTTGGCAAAACCTCTGAGAGTAAATAAAATTGACATGAAAAGATTCTCAAAAATCTATCATTTGGAGTCAATTTTAAAACTGTAGGCCGCAACACTCATATACAATTAATGGACACACATAAGTGGTGTGAGCTAGGTCGTAATCCTGACTGAAAAGTTGTAATGACCAATTATGTGAGGCTAATGTTTTTTACATGGATTTACATGTCTTTTTTGTTCTTTAAATAAATGTTGGAAATGTTGTATGCATATTATTTAAATAAATAAAAGAGCTGCCGAAACTCTACAATATTTCGGC
>JABZEU010000377.1:0-10733 GCA_014635995.1 Sarcophaga peregrina
TTTCAAGCTACGGTTGTTAGTTATCGTGGAATGTTAAACTAGTGCGAGAACAATCAATAAGTCCAGGTTATTACTTGTTTTATTGGTCATTACATTATCACTAGATGACCCGTGCGAATATTTCGTACCGTTAGCTGTCATTTTTGTAACATAAAATGAAAATAATTAATAGAAATTTTATTAAAAGTATAAAAATATTAGAAATCATAATATCATCATACATATTTACATACATACATACACATACATATGTTTAAATGGTTTTATAATATTTTGAATACAATGTTAGAGGTAATGACATGATCATCGTTAAGTTAAGTTAAGTTTTTGCCCGTACGAATCCTTAATACAAACTAAAATATCTTTAAACGTACGCACTCGAGAGAAACCACGTATAACTGCCCATATGAAAAGACCGGTTCTGGTAAATACAATCCTACCTTTTGACGGGTTTGAACCTTGTGCTTTGTTTATCGTCATAGTAAAAGCGACTTTCACAAGGAATTGTTTTCATGTCATTTGGAAAGGCACAGTTAGATCAGAAGGTGTAAGGTTGATTCGGGGTATGAGTACAGTTTTATCGGTATGAATAATTTTTGCTGATATGATGTGCTCTCCCAAGTTTGTTACGATTAGCCTGGTACCATTTATTAACCTCTATTTAGCATTAAGATTTCTGATTAACATTTATTCATATTCTTTATATTCTTACGTAGCACGTTATTTTTATTCTTATTTTATTTTTATTCTTATATATTTATCCTTTTTAACTGTTAAAAATCAACTGACACTATATATATATGCATATATTAAAAGACACCGTATTAGTACACTTCATAAAACAAACAATGCCATGACAATAACGACATTACCAAAATGCCTTTTACAACTTTATATATTATTATGTGGAATAGCATTACAATTAAGCGATCCTGTTTATCGCACTTGATCCAACAACTATGAACTGCATTACTATTAAACGTCCCTGTATTAACACACTTGAACAAAACATATAATCATAATAGCAACAGTATTATCATGCAGTTCTATATAAAATATAATTTTTATCAATGAAAATATTAATTTTTCAATTTCTAATTATTTTTCGCCATTAGTGTTAAATATAAGCTTTGAAATGAGATATCGTTCATTAAATTTGATGCGGTGGTATGGGAGATATTTACAACCGACAAAAAAAAAGTACTTTAGAAATAATATATATGATTCTGACTATCACTTTAAATTTTTAAACAAATTTTTCCAATAAATCTAGCAAATTGGGTATGAATTACGGCTTGAATATTAGCTTTCAAAGCTACGAGTTGTTAGGTTGTCGTGGAATGTTAAACCAGTGCGAGAACAACCAATAACTGCAGGAATTTTTTGCTTGCAAGACCTATTACTTGTTTAATTAGTCATTACAACAGTTTAGTCAGGATAACAATCTAGCTTTTCACACCACCCATGTTACGTACATACATAATTGGTCATTACAATGCTTCCGTTAGGATTACGACCAAGTGGCTTACACCATGAGTGTTCTGGTGTGTATTAATATTATTCATGACTGGCAGGATCTACAGTTCAAAGTCGACTCCAAACGATAGATTTTTGATGTGTGTAAAGAAAAATTTTAATTTGGATATCCAAGACGCAAACCATAAATGTTAGCAGCGCCACATTTGGCATTAACAGTGCAAAATTTTCTCTTAACAAAGCAAAATGTTATCCTTAAAAGAGCACTGTTAACTATTTTACAGTATCTATTTGAAGAAGCCCACTTGTTTAGGAGCTAATTTTGTGAAATACTCTAGATTTAAGAGTACCATGCTAATAGTCCGCCATCTAACGTTTTTTTTTCAAATAGTGCTTATTTCGTGAATGGTAACGCTTTGCCCATGTCTGATTTGACAGATAATTTGTTTTATCCTTCCGCTAAACGAATATGGCTGTGTATATGCGTTTTCGCTTCGCTAAGTTGGCCTGCGATCGACTTACAGAAGATGCTGATTTTCGCAAAAAAAAATCATCTTTTCAGATGAAGCTTATTTTGATCTTGGCGGGTATGTAAACAAGCAAAATTGTCGCATTTGGGGCACAGAAAATCCGCTCACATACATTGAAAACTCGACGCCCCCAAAACGAGTCACTGTTTGGGTGCGGATTTTGGTCCAGAGGCATAATTACACCATTTATCTTTGAAAATGAGCAAGGAGTGGCCGTTACAGTCAATGGCGATCGTTATTAGGCCATGTTGAATGAATTTTTGTTCACAAAAATTGAAGAGGAGAATATTGGCAACATTTGGTTTCAACAGGACGGTGTATGTGCCACATAGCCGAAGCTACACTCAACGTTTTGCGTCCTGTTTTTGAAGATCGCATTAGCAGCCGCAGAACTGATGTCGTTTATCCACCTCTGGGCAGCGATTTGACACCGTTGGATTATTATTTGTGGGGTGCCGTCAAAGACAAGTGTTACTCCGACAAGCCAGAGACATAGACGCTTTAAAGGACAATATTCGTGAAGCCATTGGTGAAATACAGTTGCACACAATCGATAATGTGCTTAAAATTTTACCGATCGTAAAGGCTACTGCATGGCCAGCCCAGCAGCCATTTGAATGAAATTATTTTCCATTATTAACCGAAAGGATTGTACTTTCAAATAAAGAAAGAAATTTAAGAAAATATTCAGCAGCAGTAGTTGCTTTAAAGCATTTTCAAAAAAACAAAAAGTTATTTGGCGGACCCTTTATATTCAATGAAAGTGTTATGGTATTGAGAAAATTGCCTTTGAAAATAGCAATTTTTCGCTTGAAAATTCTCTAGAATATCAGTGTGGCCATTTTGGCACATACAACAAATAGTATATCATACGGACTATATGCATATGGTAGTCCAGAGGCTCCTCTGAGAGATTTTTTGAGAAAGTTTTCATTGTAATTTTATTTACTCCAAGAGTATTTGTCTGAAAGCTGCTGCGAGGATCGCAGGGTTAAAATATGTTTTCAAATTTCATTTTGTTGGAAATGTCCTGAGATTGACCAGAGATTTGAATCGTGGCCTCACGTCTAACAAGCCATCATACTTCCTATTAGGCTACAGAGACTTCTTTTTATAGTACGTGTTACGTGTGCTAATTTAAACGCTGAGAGCCAGAATCTACAATTTAATGTCGACGCCAAATGGAAGATCCTTCTTGAGAAATAATCGGTCCCAACTGCCTTTATGATTTTCTCAAAAATCTTTTAAATTTCTCCGATTTAAACGAATAATTTGCCAGTTTTTTGCGGTTTAACTAAGCTTTCGAAGGATAGTGTAAATGTGCGTTGCATTGTGTATGTGAAAAAGTATTTTGTATAGACCCCACTTCCCTTCCCCTTTACCATTTGGCAAATATTTACCCGAAATTGGTGTATTAACACACTCAAATATTTTGTTATACTCCAAATGCAATTTGTATTGCTAAAAATATAGATTTTTTCTCTACATCTTTCCCTCTTTCCCTTTCTCCTCTTGTCCTCTTCATGGGTTTCTTGTTTAATATTTGCTTTTCATTTTTATATGCCTTCTATACGTATATTCCCCCTTGTGTTTCATTTTATTTACTCTCCTTCTGTGTATACAAATAAAAAGATTTTCCTTTTTTCCCCCCATTTTCATAACCGTATTAATGTATGTATTAAAAAAATGTATTTATTTTTGCTAAAAGTAACAAAAAAATATAAAAAAGTAAAGCATACATCTAGGCATTCATGTTTATTTAATAAAATTTTTATATGGTTTTTTAGGCGATTTTTTTTTGCAATACTTTTTAGTTGATTTTCTATTTTTCTGTGTAGAATTTTTTTGTTTTTGTATTTATTTTTATTGTGTGGTATGCTGCCAAATGTTTGTTTGATTTGCTTCAATAAGTTTATTGTATTATTGTTCAGTTTAGTTGCTTAAGCTATGGTCTGCACACTACACTGTTCTTCAAACTTTATTTTCTTTTTTTTTCTACTCTACTTGCATTGACTTGAAAAGATTATTGCTTTTCCTTTGGATCCAAGTGTTTATATCTGAAAATCAAAAAATAAAAGAAAAGAAACAACAATAATAATAAACAAAACAAAAACCCAACAAAACAAATGCATACTTTAAGGCTTTCATTATGTATGCTTAAATTGTTTTGTTGCAAATATTTAATGCATCATTAAGTTTTGTTTGTTCAAACTTACTTTAAGACAAATAACCATAATTCCAGATATGCCAACTTAAGCCAAGAAAATAAAAGAAAATTTTAAAAATAAACTGAAGCATATGTTAGGGCAGGCAAAAATGTTGTTTAGATATATTTCTTAGACAATAACTTAAAGGAAGTTAATAAAAATCAAATTTATTAAGCATTCATGTTAAATAACAAAAGATTAAATGCTAAAAATCAAAAATTTTGAAATTGTATACAAAAGGAAACCTTAAAGTAGGCAACAAAAATGAAATTTAATATTTTAGATTTGTTTATTCAATAATTTGATTAACTTTCATAACGTAAACCGTAAAAAGAAATTGTCAAAAAACATTTTTAAATTTAAAACCTACTTTTAAGCATTTTTAAAATTTTTATTAATATTTTTGTTTATTTGTCATATATTTTAAAGCAATTGTTTTACGTTTAAAGCATTTATTTTATGAAAAAATAATTGCAATATGAGAAATACTTTTAGGTTTTGTAAAGCCTACTTATAGGCTATCTATTTATTAAAAATTTTGTTCATTTTCTTAAGTATTTTAAAGCTATTGCTTTACTTTGAAAGGATTTATTCTCTGAAAATCTTTAGTTTTTATTAAATTTCAAATAATTACAATATGAAGCATATTTTTAGGATTTACTTTTGGTTTTTTTTTTACTGAGAACTAATACTACTTATATTAGTTTAATTTTAAATACCTTAAATACTATAAATTTTTAAATTAAAGCCTACTTTTAAGCATTCTTAAAATTTTTATTAACATTTTTCTTCATTTGTCGCATATTTTAAAGCTATTGCTTTACGTTAAAAGTATTTATTCGCTGTTAATCTTTAGTTTTTATTAAATTTCAAACCATTGCAATATGTAAAGTATGATACGATATGATATGATGATAGGCTTTGATTTTAGCTTTTTACTGAAAACTAATACTACTTATAGGCCTTTAATTTTAAACACTTAAAAATACTATACATTTTAAAGTTAAAGCCTATTTTGAGGCGTTTTTAAAATTTTTATTAGAAATTTTCTTCATTTAACACATATTTTAAAGCAATTGCTTTACGTTTAAAGCATTTATTTTATGAATAAATTTAGTTTTTATTTAATTTAAACAAATTAAAATAATTGCAATATGAGGTTTACTTTTAGGTTTAAGTTAAAGCCTTCTTTAAGGCATTTTTAAAATTTTTATTAAAATTTTTGTTTATTTGTGATATATTTTAAAGCTCTTTGCTTTACGTTGAAAGGATTTATTGTCTGAAAATCTTTAGTTTTTATTAAATTTCAAATAATTACAATATGAAGCATGCTTTTAGGCTTTGCATGGCTTTTTGCTAAAAACTAATACTACTTATAGGCCAAATACTTAAAATACTATTGCCTACTTTAGGGATTTACAGTCTTAAGGCATTTATTTATGTGTGTGTTATTGAAATAAGTTCAAAAGATTTCGTTTTAGTAGAGTGTAAGCCTATTAAAGTAAGTGTTGGCAATTAGCATAGAGGGGGGGAGAGTTATGAATTTCTGTTGCTTCTGTTGAACCTGCTTAATCTTGTATCTTATGGAACTGCTTACTTTGATTAGCCTTATTTGCCTTCTAAGCTTAAGTATGAAATTCAATTTATTTACGTCTCGTATGGCAGAAATCACAAATTAACGAAAAAAATCTCGAGACAACATTTGCTGCTAATCAAAATGGAAATACGAAGAGATAAAAGAAGGAAAGAAACAGAAAAAATAATCAGAAAAATAGTGCAAAACGAAAAACGAAACAAATTTGAATAAAAGTCAACCGACAACTAGAGATTCGATGGTTGGGTAGGTCGTTCATTGGGAAAGAATACAAAATTGACAAAGAAAAAAAAACAAATTTCAAGCCTTAAGGCAAGAGCTGGAGCTCAATTGAATTGAATATTGAGACAGAATCTATTTAAATGAATCGTATATGAGAGAAAGAGAGAGAGAGAGAGGGGGAGAGGGAGAGAGACAGTATGTATGAGTATACAAGTGTCATTTTAGACAATTTAATAAAGCGATGGCGGCACAAGTTAAGTGGCTTTTAACACGTCAATGAAATGGAACGATACGTTAAGATAACACGAAAAAAAATTCAAACTGGCAACAAACAAGTTTTTTTTTTAAACAATTTTTTTTTTGCTACGTTATGGCAACAGCATGATTTTTAAAAAAAAAATTTTTTTTTATTAAAAACTTCTTTAATAATAACTTCCATATTTATTTTTAAGGTTAAAGCACGTTTTTTTTTTGTGTCTTTCAAATAATTTTTTTGTTGCTGTTCATTATCTTTATGCCAGACATGACTCGGCATTATTTAACTTTTTAATTTTGATTAAAATTAAACAAAAAACGACCTAAGAAAACAAACAGAACAGACAGAAACGGTGAAAAAAAACAAAAAATTTTGCAAAAGTATTCATAAAGATTTCAAAGAACGTGGCCGGCTGGTCTATTAGTTTAGCTTGTTGAAGTAAGACAACAAAAAAAAAAAACTTTTGTTTCCATTTCATAGATTTCTGTAGCCTTAAGGCCTTTAATGGCTTAAAATACTTGAATTTGAATTTTTTCTTTTTTTCAAATTTTTTTCAATTTAATTCAACCACCACCAAATATGCGAATGAGTGTGTAGATTTGTTAATTGCCTACTCTTTCAAAAATATACTCGAGGAATTATTGCTTAGAAATTTAAAAAAATACAAACTCCATACCCGTTTACCCGTATTACAACCCTTTAGTCAGTAATACGACCTAGCTTCTTACAAAACTTATGTTTTATTTAGAAATTAAACAGCGGTTTAAACATCAAAGGATACAAACTCCAAACTGGATACTCGTTTGGCTATTGCAAGCCTCATGTATTTTCGACCAAAAATCAATTTTTTTAAAATTCAATATCTCGACTCAAAAAATAATTTCAGCTATCCCACTATCACGGTTGGAAAGAGGACCCTCTGGACTACCATTTGTATATAGACTGTATAGGGTACAGTTTCTTATATATTCCCAAATGGCCACTGATCTTCTAGAGAATTTTCAATCAAAAAATTGATGTTTTCAAAGCCAATTTTTACGATACCATATCATATAGGACTTTTTTGCTGATAATATTAAGAGGCATTGGAACAATCCCTAGAGTATTATATGGTACTCATAGACCTACTATATGTCCTAAAATTACCTGCTAAACAAGTGACCTTGTTCAAATGGATACTGTTAAATAGCTAACAGTGCTCTGTTAACGGCAAATTTTGCTCTGCTAATATCAAATTGTGAATTTTTTTGACCAAGTTGTGCACTGTTAATGCTAAGTGTGGCGCTGCTAAAATTTATGGGTTGCGTCTTGGATTTTCAAATTCGAATTTATCTTCACACATTTAATTTATATATGACTGGCGGGATCTATACTTTAAAGTCCACTCCAAACGATTTGATTTTTGTTGTATCCTGTGCCTAAACAGTATAGAACTAACCGCCCAATTGCAATATTGTCATACTTATCGAAAATTTTCGAGAAATTAATTTATAAGCAGATAACCCAATACTTGTATGGTAATGGCGTGCTTTCTGAAAGACAGTCTGGTTTCAGATCTAATCACAGCTACATTTCAGCGCCTATTGATGTTTCCGAAGAGTTGCGATTAAGTGCGGATAACAATTTAACATCATTTTTGGTTTTACTCGATCATTCTATGGCATTTGACACCGTTAATTGTACTATTCTATGCCAAAAGTTAAAACACCAGTGCCATTTCTCGGATACTGCTGTGAAGCTAATGTCGTCGTATCTACGGGATAGGAGTCAATTTGTATATCATGATGGTACTGTATCAGGCAATATTTTAACATCTAGAGGTGTCCCACAGGGCTCAATACTTGGTCCACTTTTATATTCAATTTACTCTAATGACCTGCCAAAAAAGTTGAGGTTTTGCAATGTACAAATGTACGCAGATGACGTCCAGCTGTACATTAGTTGCATGCCGTCTGATATTACAGATTGTATACGAAGGATAAATTGTGATTTGCACAATGTGTTTCAATGGGCATCGATTAATGGGCTTTGCCTCAATCCGAGGAAATCAAAGGCTTTGATAATAGGCAAGGTAAACTGTATGGCACAGCTTACACAATTAAGGATTAATAATACTGCTATTGAGACTGTACATAGTGTTAAGAATCTTGGAGTTGTCTTTGACAACAGTCTTAACTGGTCCAACCATATAAATGTTATCTATGGTAAAACGGTTGCCATGTTGCGAAATCTTTATCTAGCGCAATATTTTACACCGTTTAATATTCGAATGCTGCTAGCGAAAACATATCTCATCCCCACTTTACTGTATGAATGTAAACTATTTTCTAGTTGTGACTCGATGAATAGGAACAGGCTAAAGGTCACTTACAACAGTATTGCTAGATATGTTTACGGTCGTACAAGGTACAGTAGGATATCTGAGTTCTCATATCAAATTTATAATTCATCTTTTGAGAATTTGTTGAAATGCCGTACTCTGATATACCTACATAAAATCATCTATCTTAGGAAACCCCATTTAATAAATTAGTTTTTTCAAAGTCTAATAGAGGCTTGAAAATTAATAGCGTTAGATATTTTTAATATTATTATAAATTTTGTCTTTATTAATTTTGTTATGTTAATTTATTTTTAAGATTATTAACTTTGTAATATTTTATGCCTATATCCTTAGCAGTATTATTAAATAAGATAATATCTTGTTGTACTGTATTTACTCCTGAATGAATAAATAAATAAATTCGTATTTAAAAATCCAAGACGCAATCCATAAATTTTAGCAGCGCCACATTTGATATTAACAGAGTTTTTAGCAGAAAAAAATTTGCCATGTTAGCTATTTTACAATATCCATCTGAACAAGCCCTTGTTTAGAAGCTAATTTTGGAAAATATTTTAGATCCATAACCATACCATACTATGTATATGCAAAAGAAGGTTTCAAGACCTCTTAATATAATCAACAACATAGACACTTATAAAGTGATATTTTCTTGAGAAAATTGCCTTTGAAAATATAAATTTTTCTCCTTGAAAATTCTCTAGAAAATCACTGGCCATTTTGGAAACACTTAAGAAATACTACATTATACAGGCTATATGCAAATGCCTTAAAATATCAAACAACTTTAAATATGTGAAGATAAATTAGTATTTGAAAATCCAAGACACAAACCATAATATTTAGCAGTGCCACATTTGACGTTAACAGTGCAAAATTTGTTTTAACAAAGCGTAATTTGCCCTTAACAGAGCATTGTTAGCGATTTAACAGTATCCACTTGAACAAGACCACTTGTTTAGGAGCTAATTTTTGAGAAATACTCTTGGTTTATGAGTACCAAGTCACCATAATCTTGTAGGTAATGTGTTGGTTTATTAGACATAAAGCCAGGGTTCGAGCCTTAGGCCAGATACCAAAACGACAATGCAAAAAATATTTCTATGTCAATTTCCGCTTAGCAGATTTCTGGCAAAAACTCTAAGAATAAAAACAAAATTGCCATGAAGAGTTTCTCAAACATCTGTAGTTCGGAGTCGACCTTTAACTGCAGGTCCATCCACTTACGTATAAAATTAACACACACGACATAAAATATGTGAGAAACTAGGTCCCTAATCCAGACTACAGGGTTGTAATGACCACTGATGTATGTATGTAGTCCAGAGGGACGGGTTTCTAACCCTGTTAGTGGCATAGCTGGATTAACTTCACCAGTTGGGAAAATTCCATTCTTTACATTTTAACAGTTTTGTTCACAAATATTAATGATCATAACGAGAATCATACTTCGTTGTGTCAATAGTCTGCAATAACTGCAAAGTAGAAGAATAATACTACTATTGCCACTGTTAAACAGTTAACAGTGCTCTGTTAATAGCAAAGTTTACTTTGTTAGAGGCAAAAAGTGGCTTTGCTAAAAATGTTGGTTTGGGTCTTTGCTTTTTAAATCCAAATTATATTCGCAGACATTCTTTGTAATAATTTTTTCTATCGTAAATAGAGAATCTAGCTCTGTTATTAGGGATAATTAAGTCTTAAGTTTCATGGATAATTCGAAAATTGCCATTGAGATTAATACACCCCTTAATGAATACCACACTCTGTAAAACTGTCATCGTATCCTCATGTATCTCACATGGATTGAATTACATTTTTAATGGCTGCGTTGGTGTACGACACATAACAGAGATATCCTTGGAAACCAGGGACCTATACTACAGCAGTGCTGGAGGCTCTCTGGAATTTAAATCCTTTACATCTGATACCGAAGTCACAAACCACTGTTTGAATAATGTAAGACCATCGAATATGGAATATCCTAGGAACATGGGCTTTCTTCCTCTCACTCTCAAGGCATAGCCTACTACTTTGACAATTAGGCTGCCATCAAAACACTTTAGTCCTACAATATTAAATCGCAAGTTAACTCATTGAGGCACAA